>LOJH01037448.1:0-15267 GCA_001685095.1 Ellobius talpinus | reverse complement strand
GATACTCCCTTCTTCAAGATGGAGAACATGGTTCTAAGGTCCCTCCCTCCACTGTCTGGAACCAAAACATGAAGGTCCTCAGAAGGGCTAAAGCTAAAAATGGAGCCTGAAAGTGTTTTTGGAAATTAGAGCATTCATTGAAACTGGGAGATGTTAGTAAGTAGAAATTGCTGGGACTATTCCCACTCAACTAGCTCTCTTTTTCTTCTCAGAATCACAAGTTGATTCTCTCTCCTCATCTGAGACTTATGGCAGATGATCCTCCTTGACTGGCTCCATATTAAACAGAACGTTGCACCATAAAGCTCTTCTAGCCCTGGCTCCCTTCAGCGAGCCCACCATCTTTATAGACTTCCTTCCATCATTTCATTGCCGGAAAACCCTGTCCATATTAAAAAAGGACAAAGGGGGCACAGTCTTGCTCCCTTGATGAGGCTTAAGTTCACCTAACATTTGAAAATATATGTGTGTGTGTGTGTGTATATATATATATATATGTAAAAGCATATAGGCATGGGAAAGAAGGTTTGGGGAACCGAGGGAAAGGGCTGGTACCATGAGCATCTGCTCCCAGTAAGGAGCAAGAGAGGAGGCTAAAAGAAGGGTCAGGTGGACACTGAGAGGTCCAAGAAGCAACAGCAGCTGAGCAAGTATAGCTTAAAGCATTGGTTCTCAAACTATGGGTCGAGACCCATTTGGGGCCAAATGACCCTTTCACGGGGTTCAAAACGCAGATATTTACATTACAATTCATAAAATTAGCAAAATTATAGTTATAAAGTAGCAGAGAGATACTTTTATGATTGGGAGGCCCCACAACCTGGGGAACTTTAT
The DNA here is from genome assembly GCA_001685095.1 of Ellobius talpinus. Lineage (NCBI taxonomy): Eukaryota > Metazoa > Chordata > Mammalia > Rodentia > Cricetidae > Ellobius > Ellobius talpinus. The sequence continues at coordinate 14,433 of LOJH01037448.1, read as the reverse complement.
TAAAGGGGTGTAGCACTAAAGCCTGAGAACCACTAGTTTCAAGTGTCCCCATCATCATTTGTCTGCTTCACCACTGCCTTGTCCTCGTCCCCAGTCTACTTCCGGCCATCCCCAATCCAAGCTTACCACTAGCATTGTGACAAGCCAGTGTTGGCTGGGACATAGTGATCCCAAACTCTTGATGCTGAGGCAGGAAGATCTGAGTTTTTATACTCTCATGGATTCCCATGATGAGATCCTGCCTCCAAGATTAAGTAATCTAATTAGCAAGCAAATAAATGGATAAGAACAAAAGGCCTGGCTACAGGAGATGTCTATTTCAGATAAAGAGCACAGTGAAGTTCAAGAAGCAGCGGCTCTGAGAACAAGGAGTAAAGAATTGGGACCTGATGCCAGTCAAAGGTTACTGTGAGAGACAGTGAGTTACATACATGCACAGGTGCACATATATACACACAAACATACACAAACACATATACATTATTTATTATAAAATACGACATTTTAATTGTTTATAACTGTGTTTTTTCTCAGTCTGCTTTCCCACCATCCTACAAGTTTCTTTAGGAAATATAGCCACATGGAAGCACTCGATTCCAAAAGAGGAGTGCACATACTCCCAAGTACCCATTAGATTCCGTATAAAAACCATAATCGGCAGAGAGAAATCATTCCCTTAAGGCAAAATTTATCAAGAGGTGACATTTTGACTAACTCGGTCAGAATCACTGGAAGAAATGTTGAAGTTTAGCATTTCAAGAACCACCTCAATCCCAGTTCTAGTGAGAACCTGAGTTTTTTTAAACTTCTTTATTGATTCTTTGGGAGTTTTGTATCATGTACCCCAATTCCACTTACCTCCTGGTCTCCCCTTACCCCTACAGCACCCACACACACAAAAGAAAAATTAGAAAAAAAATCAAAGCAAATCCAAGCAAGCAAGCAAGCAGAGAAACAAAAACAAGAACAAAAAAAAAACAAAACCAAAAAACAGCCCTCTTCACTCATCCATCTTTTCCACCCCTCCACCACCTCTTCATTCATCCTGGTGGCATTGGGAGCCTCAGTGTGTCACACAGTATAAGCTTTTGTCCAATCAACTGTCCTAGCAGATGTTCATTGCGGTGAGTCACTGGTCTGGTTTCTGGTACACCAGCATCATTGGAACTCCTCTGGAAATATCCCTTGGCTACCCAGAGTCATGGAGATCCTGCAGGTATTGTTCCATAGGACCAGTCCCTTCACGAGCTCCAGCAGGTCCTAGTGAGGTAGATGTTAGGGTGGGCCAACCCCAGACCTGAGTAGTAAGTAGCTGAGCTGGTCAGTCTGGCCACTGGAGCCACCACCTCAGGCAAGGAGGCAGAGTCAGCTCCCCTATGCTAATGCCCTCAAGAGAACTGTGGAATTTTAAACAAGCTACCCTCGTGTGGCTTAGTCATCTTAAACTCCAAAACAACACATAAAAAGCTTAGAATGTATATCATGATTTTATTTGAGATCTTTGTCAGCCAAGTCCTAAGGTAGAATTTTGTTGTTGATAATACAGGGGGAAAAAATACATCCTTTGTCCTACATACAAGAATTTTCTCAAGTAAATGGTTGTTATTTCATTTAGGAATCTTATATCCTCTTCCTGGAAAGTGTCCTTGACCACATGTTAAATTGTTGTCTTCTTCCCCCTCCCCGAATCTTTCACTGAAAGAGACAAAGGCAGACATTTCCTCTTCAGGTTCTGTAATCATTTCCTAACACCCTTGACCACCTTCCTGTCTGTCCATCTATTGGTAATGAAAGCATAACAAAGAAAACTGCTCCAAATTCAATTGACTTGAACTAAAAGCCACTAGGTCTGGGAGCTAGGCCAATAAATAAACAGGCAGAAACTTATTTGAGCCAATTAGATAGGGATATGCAAATTAATTGGCCATGATATCAGGGTCAAGCAATAATATGCAAATACACTGGCTTCTTATTGAGCTAATGGGACAGGAATATGCATAATAAGTTGGCAGTGATGTCAGAGGCTTCATCATAATTTTAGGCTTGAATGTTAAGTATAAAATTAATTCTGCAACATTTCAAAATGCTTAATTATAATTTTGATAAAAATAAGGGGAAGCCCTGAGAAGCAAACAGACTGTTCTAAAAAGGAAGTGACAATTCTCTAAATGACATGGCTCTAGAAACTGAGTTATTAAAGAGAATTATAAAGAGTAGGAATCAAGCCCAGTGCACGTTGAGAAGCAGGCACAGTTACTAGTACAACAGAAAGAAGGAAAACGGAATGCCTCAGGGACTGAGCAGCTTCAAAGAAGTAGAAGGAGATGCGGACAGACCCTGAGACCACACTGAAATCAAGCGGCAGGCTGAGATAGTCATGAGAACAGTGAGGACGACACTTCCTGTAAGCTCTGTAGCTATCAGGGATGTCCCAGTGATTTACCACATATCACATGAGGTCCCGTTCTCTGTCAGGCATCATACCTCTGTCATGTGAGTAGAGACAGTTACACAACACATTGGAGGTAGATTTTGTTTTAACACAACACATTGGAGGTAGATTTTGTTTTAACACTCTATGTGTGTTAGCAGATTTAACCCCTATTCCGAACCTGTGAGATGGCAGACTGTTTCCAGCGCTATTTTGCTGATGGAGCCAAACCGCAGCACGGTAAACAACTTGCCCCAAGCCACAGAATCTGTATTTGGCACAGCTAAGACATCAACACAAATAGTAGTCTGTCTTTACACTCAGTTAATAAAGCATGACTTCTATGCCCCACCAGAGTCAACCTGAAGAGCAGGTGACTAACTATACTACAGATTGAAAGACATCTAAAACTTCCACTTGATTTCAAATCATGGGAGTCACTGTATAAATTACTTGGTTGGTTGCTTCGTGTCACTTGGCTACTTACACAGTAAAATTGGAATTAGTGANCATGTGGGATTCTTTGCACACTGAAGTAGGTATTGTCTAAAATAGTGACACTCCAGACATATCAGAGGCACAGTAGAAGAGATGGTGTTGAACTTGGTGGAAAAGAGTTCAACTATAAGAAATGCAAGCACCTTTTACATATAGGAAAATGTTAACGAAAATGTTTATCTACTATTCAGCTTTATCAATGGCTGGTTCTAGGAGGGATGGTGTGGCAGATCTGGAAAGCAGACAGTATAATATGAATACAAATGATTCCTAGTTTCATAAATTGCTACAGGATTCTATGGCTCAAAGTTACATGTTTAAATATTGAAATATTTTAGTTGAACCAAAAACAATTGACGAGGAATTAAATTTGCTATAAACTACTTAACATGAAAGTAAAGATGAACAAGGAAATACTTTGGGAATCTCTACTCTAGTTTCCCTGGTCCATTCCAAACCCCGCCCAGATATTTAGCTGGAAACTCTGATTCAACCCCACCTCTGTCTCTGCAGACCCCACCAAAGAGCAGATTCTCCCTGAGACAATCAAGACCACGCCTACAGGCTATTTAAGACCCGGACCCTAGACCTGCCATGTGATTTCCCCTCTCCCGTTTCTGAGAGTGCTTTTCTTTGCTCTGTTTATTAAACCTGGTTTTATTAATTCAGCTAGATTTGGTTGATTGTATTGGCAAAGAAACCCACAACTGGGCATTTTCAAAATACTTATCAAATACTACAAAAGGAATCCACAGATGGAGACACAGAAGTGACCCTTTCATAGGGCCCTGCTTCTTTTACTAGTCACCTTGAATCCCTGCTTTGAAATCACATGCTTCCAAGCACTGACTTATGAAGCTCAATGAGTCAATGAAAACATCCTTACTCAAAACATAGAATAGTTTGGGATAGTTTACTATCTGTTTCTCCAAGAGATCCACACATTGAAGGCTCCTTTAGTGCTACTCAAGAGAGGCAAAGTGGAACCATTAGATCTTGGGACCAAAGGTTGGATAAGTAGGATATTGGGATCCAAGATCCTTTTCTTCTTGCTTGCCAGCTGCCATGAGATAAGTAGCTTTGGTTCCCCACATGTTTTCTACTGTGAATTTCTATCTCACCCCAAACTATGGCATGGACACTTCCAAAAGCAGAGCGATAATAAACCTAAATCTCAACTATTTTTTTTCCACAGGACCAGAAAGATACCCATACATTTCATTTTGGGAAATCTTAGAGATAATTCGCTAGGAGAGAAAATTATAGTCCAAATTAGATTACGGAATTATAGAGTCAATGTAGGGTTCATGTTCTTCTAGAAGATTTTTTAAAAATGAAAGGAAAATGCCCTGCCTTTGTCCATGTGTGGAGTACACGCAGTTACAGCCACCCACCTCAAACAGACGAGGGTTAAATGACTAGCCACTCAAGAAGGGCAGCCTAGACAGGGATCAAGGGGTTTTCTGTGAAGACAGGCTAAGAAGTTTGGGACTTTGTAGTCTGGGAAAGGAAAGCAGAGCACAGACATGATGAAAGTCTTAAAATCACGAAAGGTAGAGGCAGAGTAATACCCGCCTGCCCATTCCATTCTAGACGTAACAAGTGACCCTGACGTTTGAAAGAAAACAGATGAAACGAAAGGCCCTTCAGAGGGATCTCAAAGCTACCTTTCCACCCAGGAATTTTTTGTCAATTTTTCTTGGCTACCTTAAAGTTGGGTGGCAAAGGCGAGTTGACAATCTGGGACAGACAGAAAGATAAGGCAGGAATCGGTCGATGAGATTTTCCTGCCGCATCTTAAAAGAGGACATTGCTAACCATTTTGTGTTGTCTTGTCATAACTTGTTCCCACCACACCTTTGCAGGAGTGGAGAAGCTCCACAGCTCTGGACCTCGCTGTATAGCACAGAAGATTGTGTGCCCACCCTTTCCCCCCTCACTTAACTGTCCCCTCCTCATTCAGTCCACAGAAAAGGAAAAGGGAGGCTTGTAATATCTAATAACTGCAATAGCAGAAGTATTCCCAACCACTTCTATTTTTAAACAATAAACAAAAGTCAGTACTGTCTCTTTCTTCCTCTTATAAGGTTTGAGATTCCTGTCAGCAAAGCCTCCAACACCTTAATGACAAAAGCAGAGAAATATGACAATGAATCTCATAGAAATATGGCAATGACTCATTCTGGAGCTCAGCCGTTAAGAGCCCACCCTCAATACTCTTCCTAAAGGCTAAAGTTCCGTGATCAGCACTCACACCAGGCAGCTCACAACCGTTCTCATCTTATTCTCTTTCTTGCCAGCCTTAGTGGTTTAGAGAGAGAGAGAGAGAGAGAGAGAACAGTTGCATAAACATACAACCATTACTGTAGTCACCCCTCAGTGATGGTTGGAAAGACATTGTCCCAGGAAGAGGTAAAGGCAGAGGGGAAGCCTCTGGTCACATCTTGTGCCCAACATGAGAGGACAACGCATGATTCAATATGACGGGACTGCTACTTTCTGGACTATCTTTCTCAGAAGTCAGAAGAGCATAGCCCTTGGGACTTTCTCACGGCCTTGCTTGGGCTGTCCACTATTCTCAGGGTCTCCCTATACTGTTTTCCCCACAAAGAAATGACCTCAAGTGTTGAGTGAAGAAAAGTGACTTTTTGACTTAAAAACATAAAATGAGCCCATTTTTTTTAAAAAAAAAATCTTTTGGGATGTTAAAACGGCCTTTATCTGAGACTACAGCAACAAGATTGATGGACTTAAGAAATTCGTAGATTTCAAATGATTAATGTCGGGCAACAATATGGCTATGTAATTAATTAACACGCTCCCCCCCATTAACAAGAAGCCTAATGTACTTTTAGTGATAGTAGGCTGCAGTAATATTGCATACACATATGTGACTGAGAGATTACATATTTATCTACTTGATAGACTGCATTGTTCACGGGCTCCCATTTTCTGATTAATTAAGGAAAGAAATGTGTTCGCGTATGGCAGTGTTCCAAGATGCTACTAGAATAACAGCTTTTAAATCATAAGAACACAAGAAATAAAGATAAAATAAACCACAGCCTCATCACTTTCTTTAAGATGCAAATAAGAACTTCAGTGTCCCAGTGAGTCCCCATCTTCCTGTTCCCTTTGAGAAGTTGTCTCAAGGACATAACTTAAGATTGCATGTACTCTTCCAGATTTTCTTTTCTGCCTGTATCACTTAAACACACGCATACATGTATGTATAGATGTATGCATGTATATACAAATATATGCATTGTCTATAAATGAGATCATATCACACTCATTATTTTGGTCTTCCCCCTGTGGTGTGTAACAGAGATCTTCCAGGCCATATTATAAAGCAGCCAATGTTTTTATAGCATCTTTTTCTAGATATAGTATATGTTTAGTAATTTTTTTAGCAATAAAACTCTATTTGGAAAACTAACTTAGCCAATGGTTTCCAAACATTACTTGAAAAAAATGAGCTCTGGGATAGTAAAAAATGTAAAAAAGATTCCCAACTCAACATCAAGCCAAGCCAACAGATTGAAAGAAAGCTTTTCTCAATACCCCTGTGATGCAGAAGTCCCTCCCTATGAGTAAAAGAAAGAAAGGCAGTGGGGAAGTCTTTGTTTTTCTAATATCCCTAACTGTGTTTGCTGCTCCTGCCTCTGCAAGTGGCTGAAAAAGAGACCGTTACATTTCTACAGCCTCATCACGCATGAATAAGAAGGGATTTTAAAGTAAGATGCAATTATCCTAAGTTCAAAACCTAAAAAAATGTTGCCTAAAAGACAACCGGTGTTGATTGCAAAGATGGGCCCCCTACCAAAAAGAGAAAATCCAGTGAGCGACTTGTAAATTTCTAGACTTTCATCAACTATATTTGCAGGAATTTAAATCCATTAAAACACACTCCATCCAGCAGCATTGCCGACAGAAGTCTGAATAAACCCGTGACAGCCACTAGCAGTATCAAAAGTCAAAGGCAATGTTTTTTCAGAGAATTTCCCAATTCCTGGCTTTACCAAACCACTTATTTTTAAGCTACTTTTACATATTGCTTACACCAAAAAAACAGCTTGGTTTTTACAGCCCTGTAAAATACAGGGGAGACACCAGAAGTGAACCACACTGTAACACAGGCGAGACACCAGAAGTGAACCGCACTGTCTCTAACACAGGCGAGGCACCAGAAGTGAACCTAGCCTGAACAATTCACTGGCAATGAAGCTCCTAATCAGTTCACCTAGAAATCTACCTTATTCTTCCTTGAAATACCTGTTCGTGCTTTGAGAATCTCACTGAAATTAAAAAAAAAATAGTTCAGTGACAGATTTTAGAAGAGGCGCTGAACACTTATGAATTATGCAAGCTGAACTTTCATTTTAATAACATCATTAAAATGTAAACATCTTAAAAGCCTGCCTAGAGGAGTTCAACTTTATCCAATGCTTTCTAGGTGCCCTGACCTTGCCAAGAGGCTTGCCTAAGGCATGATTTAAAGTTATTACAGGCCGGAGCCAAATCATGAAAATGCCAGTGTTTGTCCTTGCCTCCTTGGCTTCCAGTGGAGATGTAAGTCAGCTATGAACAGGCCCCCTCCTGGGAGCCAACGGGGTGCAGCAGAAAGGACCCAGACTGTACCACTGCAAACCCCAAATCTAAAACTCGTGACCTTTCAGACCCTCAGTCTGCTTATCCATAAAATTGGGATGTTAAGCACAGAGTCTCTGTTGAGTGCAGAAACAAGATAATGTTAGGTGGAAGTTCTCTGTAGGAAGCATTGCGTAACTGCCCGCTATTTCTAAACAAGAGAAAATTCTTAGTAACTTTTGTGTGTGTCTGTGTGTGTGTGTCTGTGTGTGTGCAAAAGCTTGATTCTAGGACAGTGTGTCTTTCTCCATAACTGATAGAGCTAGCGGGTCATATCATGTGTATGGTTATCAGACGTTTGCAGCAGCATGATTTGCAATAGCCAAAAGAGTGGAGCCCACTTTGCTAAATGGATGAACCATTTCCACACAACCAAGGAAACAGGACTCTGAAACAGAAAGGGACAAACTTGGTATAGTGTTTATCACCTCCAAAGCAACAGAAGGCAAAGAGGTGATAGGCAAGCACCGTTCCTTATATTGTCGGACAGCTTGTCACGTAATTCTACTTTAATGAATTTCCTGAGAAATAAATACAAATTAGCTCACCGCGTTGCTCTTTAAGCGACCCCCCTTTCTAGGTTTGTGGATGAGTTTACATAGGTTTTATGGTCTCTGCTCTATTCTCTTCCTGCCTCCACTGAAGCTGTTTTCCTCCTTTGACTCTACACAATCCTGACAGTGAATGAGGCAGAAAACAGGTATGTCTATACCACATATTGTATCATTCAGCAATATGTAAAATTAGGCCATGTGTCTGGGGCAAGTGGGCAGGAAGTATGTACAGGATTTTAATATATGTCTCCTCATTAACTGAATAGCAGACATGAGAGCATCCAGAAACTAGCCCAGCAAACTCTCTCCTCTCCTGATAGCATTTAGCCACAATTCCCCACATAGTTCATAAGAAGACAGACAAGCTATATTTCTCAGTACAGCTGTTGCTCGGGATTTTGTTGGGAATTCGTGCCAGGCCCAACCCTGATCAACTCTAGGGCATACCCAAGAGCTGAGAATGTCCAAGCGCTATATACAAAACGGCTAGTCTCTGCAGATGGCCTCCGCCGGCCCTGTGTACACTTCACTCCCTTCTGTTTACCTGTCAATCCTGATGCATTGTAAATACGATGCAGACAGATGTTGTATTACCGAAGGATAGCAACAAGGAAAACTGTCTGTATATATTGAGCACAAACGCAATTGTGTGATCAGTTACGGGTTGGATCAATGGAACCAGAGAGAAGACTTCAGCTGGTTGCCACCCTCAGCTCTCCAAGCCTGATCATTTGATTGTTTAAGATAGCAGAGTTCTCTTCCAAATGCTTCTTTTATGATAACATGGCCAAGGCAGACTCAGTGACCTGGGGAAACAGATGGCAGTAAAGAGGAAGGCTAGAGTCTACGTTTTCCTCAATGTAAAGTCAGAACGTGACTGCCAGACCTACACACTCCCCTCTGCTGTGAACCACCATGAGCTGGAACTGCAACAACAGCATTAGTTTGACTAGAAGTAGCAAGGCCAGGTCCCTGAGCAACTCCCTGTAGCCTTGCCTAATAATTTTGCCCCGGCTGATAACCACCTGATTAGACGCAATGAGTCAGCAGTCACTACTCATTGCTGTTGCATCACTGAATGGTCAAGGTTTTAACTTTCACTCAGCTCTACAACGCTTCCAACCTCTGTGACCCACACGTGCATGCGCACATGTACATAAGAAGAATAGAGCTTGTTCCCACTCCCAGCCTTTCCAGACCCTCTGACCCTCTTTAGCTTGTTCTCTGCTATCTGAAATTTCATTTTCTCTAACACACTTATCCCCGAGGCTGCACCCGTCCTACCAAGTCAAACCATGGAGAAAATCTCTGCTTGGATTGTGCCTCAGCCCCGTAGCCTTCACCTAAGATGAATTGTTCATCTTGCTAAGAGAAAAGCCTGTTCCATCAAAGTATTTACTAAGAATCTATTTGAACTGGAGGGGGGAGGGAAGGACTGTTTATTACCAAGTCCCAAGGCAAGATAAAATATTCCCCGTTTCCTTCCTTGATGTGTTATTTAGCTGATTGCTAAATGCGCCCATATCAGCCCTGTTGAACTGTGCCTCCCTCAAACAACTAGCCAGCCTGACCCAAGGAAGCCTTCTCTGTGCAGCCATACACCTGGGGACTTATCTACGTTGTAGACTCAAGTGTTGACACGTAATGACACGGTAGGCAGGCACAAAATTCCAAGGTGCATTTCAGCGATATCCTCAAATGAAAAGCTCCCCACAAATGGACTCTGATCAAGGCTGCTTCCCCACACCCCAAGTAAAGATGGTTTTAGTATTCACACAATAGCATTCAGTGCCAGGGAACTAAAATTTATTATGCGAGTTAAAATTAAGAAAGAGTTCTATCCTTAAGCCAAATTATATAGAGAAGTGTCTTGTAAAACTCTTCCTCGGGTAACATACCATATATAGATTTTTGGCTCATAACAACCAGTTGAAATTCATGCAGAGCTAATCATTAAGAAATGCTAAAACTTAATATTTGGTTGCAAACAAGGTATTAGATGGATTGTTTTTCATCCTGAGTGAGTCAGTGAGAATACAAGCCATTTCTTTTTATTTCTGTTTGCTCTGTATACATGGGCCTTGATATTCCCTCCTTGTCTTCCCATCCAAATTTCAAAATGCTTTAACCTGAAATGTAAAACAACAGTGGAATCTTATTATCTACTAAGATTATTCATTTCTAAGCTGAGTCTCCAGCCACGGAGCTCCTGCACTCTGTGCTGAGGGGCAGGGATGCTATAATCATTTCTAGTAACACATTTAACTAGAGGGACATTAAGTTTCTAAAGCAAGCGCAGCAGGGAATCGGGGTCGTGCGAAGGGCAGACACAGCATCAGCCAAGAACTATTGTGGACCTGGAGCTGTAGAAACTGCAAAAGGAGAGACAAAGCAAACACAACAACTGTCTGGAAAGAGAGAACATGGAAGTCCTCTATTGGAATGATACGGATCTGGATGGGACCCAATGAGTATGCACAGTGCGGATCCATACATGGTTTTCTCCATTTTAGATCCTAAAAAGACCCGAGGCAAACTTGGAAGGACTGTTAAGGTTTACCATTCCTAGCTCCAACCATCATTGATTAGGGGGCTTACCTGTGCAGCCCCTACATCTCCTAAGACACTTCCATTTCTGCCTGAGAAGTTCTAATAAGAGATACCAAACACCCGAAAATACCATGAAAGAAAGCATCTATCAAAAATGTAGAGTGGTTTGTTTTGTCCTTAAAATAAAAAGGGGGAGGACTACTGGTACCAGTACAATAGTAGCTATGATCTAGTGCTAAGCATTCATAAATTTGTTTAACTGTGAGTGTAACCATGAGATAAGTATCATTATCCCTAAAGACAAAAACAAAGACCAAGGCTTGGAAGTCAGCGGCTTGAGCCAAGTCTGAGAGCGAGGAAGTAGCAAGATCTAGCTCCTTGCTGTAACCCCTCTGCTATCCAAGCCAGCCTGGGACCCCACCACATCCCACTGTTTACATCATGTCACTTCAATTGGCCATAATCCCAGGCCTAGAACAGAACGCCGCATGGTGATTATCCGCTGACTCACAATTAATACTCTCCATAGATGATTTCGACAAAGTAACAGTATCCAACTGTGCCTGCAAATGCCGCCACGTGAGCATCCCAGCAACTCTCTGGATAAACAGCAAATGCCCTAATGAGCACAAAGCAACAGCATCTCTTCCACTCTTTCTTATTTCTGCTGGAAATACTATCAGGAAGGAATTTGTGTTCTTTTCGACGACAACACCAAAAGGGGAGGGGAGGGGAGGAGAGGTTGATGCTTACAAGTTTATATGATACAGAAAGAGCAGGCGGGGGAGCAGCGAGCAGGGACTCCCCAGGGGGAAGGCAATCACAGGCAGCCACTCAGTTTTTCTGGGCAGTTTTAATTGCCTCTTCATCAGAAATCATGCCTCCAATGGGTGAGGTAAAGAACTTCTTGCATCTTGTTTTTCTCTTCCTTTCGGCTCCTCCTTTTCCAGTTTGCCAAAAGGCAGTGTTATTAGATTCTTTGGGAAATATCCTAGATATGCCATCCCATCTCTGCCACCCTCTACGTCTTGTCCTATCCACGTGGTTCTCCTTTGATAACTGGCTGCTGTTTTCTGACTGTGTCCTACAAATGCCATTTGTCACCCAAGAGACTGAGTTATTTAGTCTTCAGCGGTGATGGGCGCCATCACTGTACTTCATTCACTCTGTGTGCCCCTGTGACCCACTTCCCACCATTTTCCCATGCTAGGGATCAGTCGCTCCTGTTCTGGAGATGCCTTTTTTCCCAGAGACACTGCTTAATTCACTCTTGTGGGGCCATCACCTAGCCACGCCTAGCATGTGTAGGCCCCACAAGGAAGTTGAAATGAGCCAGTTCATTGTATCCCCAATGTTGAACATATAATGTGAAGTAGAGTAGACTGAACTAGAATCATAGAAAAAAATCAAAATGAACTGAATGAAATATTTTAAGGCAATATCCCTGGGTTGAATCCAGAACACTACAAAAAAAAAAGTGCTGTACTGAAGTAAGATTATCCAGACTGTAGCAACTGACCATTTGATTAGCACACTGTAACTGTGATGACCATGATGCTATTCAGTCAGTATCTGAAATTACAGTGAGGTCTCTAAGCTAAGCCCATAATGGTAGATATAGTCAAATTACCATATATTTAAAGAATGGCCAGGAAACACAAACTGTATTAATAATTCCAAAGACAGCAAGTGGAATATAAGTAATATAAACCAATAGTCTTGATTATATATATAGGAGGGTCATTCCCAAAAAATTGATCTTTCTGGGCCTAGGATACCTTCGTGGTCCAGGCTTCGCTGTGACCTTGGGAGAAGGGAATGTCAGATCAATGGTGACAACCCACATACACTCAGAATACCCACATCTCACACGAACCCTTGTTCTCTCATGATTTCAGATTCTTAAACCTCACTCTACCGGTGCAGCCAGTTCAATCTGGATCAGACCTAGCACTGGGCACCTGAAGTTGCATCAATAAAACAGACAGTGGTAGGCAGGCAGCATGTGCATATAATTTCAACACTTTGGAAGTTGCAAGTGGAGGATAAGCAAGTCTAAGTTAACTGGAGGGGGGCAATAGAGGGAGACCCTGTCAAAGAAAGAGCGGGGAGAGGAGAAGAGGGAGGGAGGGAGAGAGAGAAGGAAGGAGAGAGAGACAACAATATTGTACATTCCTCCTTTTTGTCTTACTGAAGACACAGAAACATATTGCCTCAATTTTTCTCTTTAAAAATCAATTACTCATTAGCCCAGAACAGAGCACAGTAATATATCAGTGTGATACCTAATTTTAATGTAAAAATAGTATACATGCTAACAAGTGGTAATTGCTTCATAAATCTTGGAAATACTGTCATGTTTTCAGAAGAAACTGAACTTTTAAAAATTGCAACAAGCTAGATTCGTTTCGGAGTTCTCAGCACCACAAAAGAACTAGGATCCTCTGAGTAGCTGGAGGGCTTCTCACAGGCGTTTGAAGGACACAAGTCTGGAATCATAAATTCGGCACATATGTAACCCATCTACTAAGTACCACTGTGGGTCAGGAGCAGAAGAGAAAAAAGCTAAGTAAAATTCACCCCTAAAGGCAGGGAACACTATACAGAAATACTGCCTGTGATTTAGATTAGAAGTGGCAAACTTATTCTTCAGGATACCAGGTAGTAAATATTTTAGACTTAGCAGCCCACATGGAATCTTATAGCATTCAGCTTTGCCATTAGAGAAGAAAAACAGCCAGAGACAGCAAGGCACAAGCAGGCATGGCTTTGTTCCCATAAAACTATTTCGAGCTAGGAATTTCATCTCATGAAATATTAATCTTCTTTTGATCGTTTTCAACATTTAAAAATATATAAATCTTCTTAGCGTGTGACCTACAAAAAAAGTGCAAGAGACAGATGTGGTTGGTCCCCAGGCTGTCGTTTGCTGACCAACAGGACTTTACAGGAGTTCGGAAGAAGAGAATCCAATTCCAACTGGGAGCATGGAGGTCATGGGGATAGAACCTCCCTGGAGATAAAAATCCATCCACTGAGGGCCTATATAGGGCCAGTGAATAGATTCAGAAGACAGCCTGAGCAAAGTCAGGCTTCTGTGAAACTGACTGGGAGCACAGAGGCACCATTGAGAAATGAAGTCAGAGATCAGCCAGGTCCCGGAGTCCCATCAAGGAAACTGAACCTTATGCTCAGGGTGAAGACAGGGCCACAGGCTGTTGGGATGGTCCAGAGTGAAGGGTTCCTATGACAACATCCCAGCTGTGGCATAAGTTTTACCTGGGCTAGAATCCCGACTGTGCCACTCACTTAGATGTAGCCTCAGAACATAGGCTTATCCGCCGGTCTCTCCCCCCCATCTGGAAACTGGAGACAAAGCCTACCTCGCTGTTTGGCATCCTGTCCCTTTACCTGTGTACTGCACTTAAAAAAAAAAAGTCCTAACATTTTGCAAGGATGTCATTGCTAACTCATTGCTTGACTAACACTCAAGCTGGATTGTGCGACCACATCACCAATGATGGTTAGCAAACAGCTAGCACCGACTCAAGAGGGCTGATGAGTAAATGGGGAGGGGGTAACTAGCCACTCACAGAGCCAACACCCTACCAGCTTATTCTACCATAGTTTCTGCCTACAATTGCTTTACAAGGATAACTCTGTAGCGTCATTTCTTTTAACTTTGGGTGAACATCACTGAGGAAAAAAAATCAATCCTTCTCTAAATAAATGCCATCCCAAATTAACTGT
>LOJH01037447.1:2143-15267 GCA_001685095.1 Ellobius talpinus | reverse complement strand
AAAAAAATAAAAAAAGTACACAAATGACCTCTAAGCATGCTATTGAGTTTGTTTTCTTTTATACACCAACAGGTGACCATGCAGTCTACCCTAAAGAGTAGATTCTTGCCCCAGAGAGACTCCCTTGGAGGAAACTAAATTTTCATTTGCCGGTGACAGTCAATTGGAGATTGCTTCTGTGGTAGTGATGGGGATGTGTCCAGTTCTCTTTCTAACTCTTGAACACCATATGGTGAAAAACCATAGCGGGCAGGCCCTGTACATGCTGCCACAGACTCTGGGAGTTCATATTTTCATGTGTCAGTTAAAAGGCTTTGTTTCCTGGTGTCCTTCATTCCCTCTAACTCTCACATATTTTCCAACTCCTTTTGTGCAGGCTTCCCTAAGAGAAGGGATTTGATGAATATAGGGATTTTCACATTTCTTTCAATGTTTCTCATTCTCCACATAATGTCTGATTGTGGATGTCTGGGTATGTTTCCGTCTGCCGCAGGAGAAATCTTGTCTTATGGCAGTACAAGGCCTTGATCTATTATGAGTAGAGCAAAATGTCATTAGTAATTATTTTATTGCTATGCTTTTTTCCTTTTATTTAGAATAGAATTTTTATCACATAATATATCCCGACTACAATTTCCCCTACCTCTACCTCTCCCAGTTTCTCCTAACCTCTCCTACAATCAAATTTGACTCCCATTCAGTCTTTCATTACAAAGCAAAAAGCTTATAAATGGCAAGAATATGATATAATATAAGTGATTTAAAAGGACATAACACATTGGAGTTGAACAAAACAAAGTCATAAAAGGAAAGGAGTCAATCAGAAGGCATAAGAATCAGAGACCTACTTGTTTCCACACACTCAGCAATCCCATAAACATTAACTGGAATCCACTGTATATGTGAAGAGGACATGGTGCAGAACTTTGCAGGTCCTGCCTCAAAGGGAGGGATTTGATGAAGACATCCCAATAAGAACTGAGTGTTTGAAGGTCTTTTATTTTCTGCAAAGTGTCTCGCTATAAGTCTCTTTAATCATTCTAATCTGCTGCAGGGCAAAGCTTCTCTACTGATGGCTGAGCAAATCACAGATGTGTAAGAATAGCACAATGTAATTAGGAGTCATTTTATTGCTAGTTTTTTTTAAAGTTTTACCCTAGGTCTTTGAACTATCCAGTATCTGGCTAGTAGTCAATCAAACAGTATCAGGTATAGGTTTGATGTGAACTTGGCATGAAGTTAAATCAGGTATTCACTGATTACTCCCACATACTATGTACCATCATCACAGTAGCTTGTTTTGTAGGAAGGATGCCACTTTATATCAAAGAACTGATGTTTTAGTTGGTATTTATATTTCAGCTTTGGTAGTAAAAATAGTACCTTCCCATACAAGAGACAATAGAAGGTAGAAATGAAGGCTTTATGCAGGCAACAGCTCTACTCACTCTGTGTTCAATAAGTTACATAGGTTTTGCCTTCAACAACGTGGGTTTGCTGTCAGTTTTACAGAAAATCCTTTGTCTTAGCAATAGCCTGGCTTACTTTGATTTTCTTATAGAATCTCTTTTAACAACTATTCAATTAGATGTAATTTAATTCCAGTCCTGGAAACTTCTTTTAATTACAATGGTTGGCCAGTTAGGACTATGTCTTGCCAAATTGGGAGATTCTACTGTATTATTTTTCCATAATACCATTCAAAAGGCCATTAATTTTAGCTGAAGTTCCCAGTATTCCCACCATCACATTCTCTCCTTTTTCCCATTTGATCCTCCCTTCCAGCTTCCCCTTCCATCCAGCCATGACTATCTATATTTCCTTTCCTAAGGAGATCTGTCTTCTGCTCCTCCCAGTCCCTCACTCTACACCTAGCCTCTATGGTCCTACATATTGTACCTTGGTTATCATTGAAAAAACAGCTAATATCTACAGATAAAAGAATAATACTGCATTTGCCTTTCTAGGTCTGTGATATCTCATTTAATTTTTTTTCTAGGTACATCAATATAACTGTTAATCTCATGATTTTATTTGCTTTATCCATTTTTATGTTGACATCAAAATTTTCACCAAACTTCCACTATTATGAATAGAGAAGGAATGGGCATGATTGAACAAGTGTCTCTATAGTTATATGTAGCATTTGGGGGGTATATGCCCAAGAGTTGTATTGCTGGATCATTATATAGATCCATTCCCATCTACCAGAGGATCCTGCATACTGATTTCCACAGTGGCTGTACAAGTTTGCATTCTCACTAGCAATGGATGAGAGGTCCCCTTACTCCATGTTTTTGCCAGCACAAGCTGTCATATGTTTCTTTGACCTTAGTCATTCTGACAGTAAAAGATGAATCTCAAAGTAGTTTTGATTTGCTTTTCCCTGATAGGTGAAGATGTTGAACATTTAAGTTTTTCTCACCCATCCTATTTCCCTCTATTGAGAATTTTCTATTTTGATCTGTACCCCATTTTTTTAAAAAAAAATTAAAGTACAGGGTTACTCTGTACTTTTGGAACCTATCCTGGAACTAGTTCTTGTAGACCAGGTTTGCCTTGAACTCACAGAGATCTGACCACCTCTGCCTCCCGAGTTCTGGGATTAAAGGCATGTGCCACCAAAGCCTGGCTCTATACCATTTTTAATTGGGTTATTTGTTTACTTGAAGTCCAATTTTTTTGAGTTCTTTATATACTTTTGTTAACAGTCCTCTATCAGATGTGAAGTTGTTAAAAATATTTTCCCATTATGTAGGTTACTTCTTTGTTTGAATGATGGTGTCTTTTCCTATCTAGATGATTTTTGTTTTATAAGATCTTCTTTGTTAATTGTTGTTCTTAGGACCTATGCAAATGGTGTTCTGCTCAGAAATTCTTTTCCTGTGCCAATGGGCTCAAGGGTATTCTCCACTTTCTCTTCTGTCAAGTTCAGTGTATCCAGTTTTATGTTGAGGTCTTCCTTCATTTGGAGGTGAGTTTTATGTGGGGTGATATGTATGGATTTATTTGAATTTTTCTACATGCATGTATTCATTCAGGTTGACAAGCACAAGTTTTCTCAGATGTTCTCTTTTTTCCCAGTCAGTATATTTTGCTTCTTGAATCAAAACTTAGCTGAATTTTTTAGGAATTTATATTATGATAACAATGTGAGACTTTAGGTACAAGAAGTGGAAAGTTATGTTTTAAAGTGTTTTTTTTAAAAATAGACAAATTGACACATTCGTAAATCATTTGGGGAGAGAGTGTAATGAGAAAATGACTAGATTAGGTTGGCCTGTGGACATGTCTTTGGGCTTTTGTCTTGATTATTAATTAATGTAGTAATATTAAACTCATCATACTAGATCCTATTCCCTAGGGTAGCACCTGAACTAAAAAGAGGAAAATAATAATAATAATAATAATAATAATAATAATAATAATAATAACAACAACAACAAGAACACAGCAATACATATGCATTTATTCTTCTCTACTCTTGGCTGTGGGTGTTATGTAACTAGTGTGTGTTCCTGCTTCAGTGTCACCTCACTGATGGGCGATAACCTGAAACAGTACACGGAATAAATACTTCCTCACCCAAGTGAGTGGACTTTTGTCAGTGTAGTTGCCACAGCAACAGAAGTGAAACTCAGGCAGAATTGCCCTAAGATTTCTAGTTATATACCTTATGCAAGTTTAAGAAAATTATATCTATCTAGAATACTCCTGAAAATGATTGGTGAGTTTAATATTATTATATGGAAAATGGCAGTCATTTTATAGGTTGCACAACTTTGAAATGCAGTCCCAGTAATACTTCTGAAATATAACAATTACCATTACATGAAATGCATTTGCTTATTGCTTTAATAACTCTGATAACAGTGTACAGAAGTGTCATTTAGACCATTAATTTCACTGTAAAGAGAGACAATTTTTGAGAGTACATGAGATATAGTGAACAGGAGACTTTATTTATTTATAACATATGGTTTATCTCCTACAATATGCCTAAACAACTTTAAACTGACTATGTAAGTTTAATTTCACATGGTATTTCTTCATTTCAAGGGTTCACAATCATTTTGAATTGTGTTGATTGCATAATCCATCAATTTCCACATCATTTCTAAGTGTTTATATATTTTATCTATTGTGTTGTCATGGAAAGACTAATGCTTTTATGTTTTACTCATTTTTAGAGCAGAATTTATATTTTCATATTTCAATTGATAACTAAAGAAAGCTTTATTTAAATACTATATATGAAAATTTCTCTGAGACAAATCCAAGACTAAACATCAGCTAAGTATATTGAGTAAGAGATAAATTTATGTTTTATAGATTTGACTCAACTGCTTACATTATTAGGGAAAAAGCTATATTCAGAATGTTCCAGCAAAACAAATGTCATTAGTTTTTTTACACAAAAATTAAACAATGGAGGAAAACTCTCCACAAAAGATTTTCTGATTCTTAACTAGTGGCTGCCATACAAAGAATTTTTTTTCTGAACTACCCGTAATTCTTTTCCATGGAGATGTGTTTATATGTCTGAATACTGGAAATTGTGTTGCATGAAACACTTATTTTAACCAATGTTATATTCACTCAGCATAAATATTTCATTCAATGTAGGATCAGGCTAATGACCCTTTAGTTTTCAAATTTCTCAATACTTTATTTTCCAATACCTGTATAATATTTTATATATGGTAAATATAGAGATGTCATAATTCATTTCTTTAATGAGTGCTCGTTTCAATTTTTCTATTATAGATATTAACACAATGAATATTTTAAGGCCCATGTATATTAATGCCTTTTAAATTACATATAATGAATTCATAGTGATATGTACTTTGTAGATGTTTTAAATAAATATTCCTGTAAAAGTGTTAAATGCTTCCCAAAGGTACTTATTGTGAGAAATATCATTAAGCTGTATATTTATATAAAATAAGCATAAGTCATCTGAGATAAAAAAATGTTCATGTACATTATATTCTCTTTAGCAATTAAAGTAGAAAGGAGGGAAGTTGAATTAATTCACACACATAATTTGTTTGGTTTGAAAGCAGTAAACATAAATATGCAGCTTTGGCACAAATTAGTTAATATGTCTGATAAGTTTCCTTATCAGTTAAATCCTGAGTTCATAACACTGTAGGTGCAATGCAGTAGGTAATGATAAATATGGAGAAAGCGTGTTTTTGATATTTTCACTTATTTCTGTATCATAACATTCTCAAGGAGAAAAATATTAACCTGTTTTATTGTTTTTATCCATATTAGATATAGAAAGCAATTTAACAAAGAATGGCACATTAGAAAGTGAGAACAAAACAACTGCCCTTCATAAGACTTTTATATTTGCCTGATGTCTTTGATTGTCGGGTTTGTCAAAATAGTGAATCATTTCATTCTTGTTAAGTTTTTAATTATTTTTTGATATTGTCAAAAACCATATTCATTGAATGTCTTTTGGTCATGACTTCCCCTCCCCAAACTCCTCCTAGAGCTTCCCCACTTCTCTACCCACCCAAATTTATGTACCTTCTTTCAAAAATATGCATATATATGATACATTCATTCCATGAAATATATACTACAAGAAAAAACAATAAAAGAAAAATCTCAAAAATGAAAAAAAAAGCTAAAGACAAATAAGACAAAGAATGATAAAACAAAGAAAATAAAGATTCAATAAAAACACTATGTTCACTTTGTGTTGATCAATTATTTGGGGACATGGGTGTGGGAACTGTCTTGATGTGATTGTTATACCTAGTGAGGCTCTTGATTTTCCTTTTGCCGTTGGATATCATTTGCAGATAGATTCTTAATTTGGTATGTGACTCTATGACTCTTTCACTATCTCAGTGTTTGGGACCTGTCTGGCTTGAAAATGTTCAGTTCCTGTGTATGCTGCCACAAAATCTGTGAGTTCATATAGGCATGAATCCTGTCGTTGCTGGAGGACACTTTTTCCTTGGAGTCATCCATCACCTCTAGCTCTTGCGATCTTTGTGCCTCCTCTTTTGCACATATGTCAGAGCTCTAAGGTGAGGGTCTGATGAAGATATTCTATTTTGGACTGAGTGCTTCACAGTCTCTCTCTGTTTCTCATTATCAAGTTATAGGTCTCTAGTTTAGCCATTCTTAGAACAGGTGCAGCAGTTCAGATTTCTACCCAGAGATCAGCATTTACCCTCGTGTGTTCATTTGTGAAAAATAATGAAGAGAACAAATATCCATATATGTGCCTGAGATAATTTCTGGAAAGACTGAGTACAAGATACTAAATAGAAGCTATTAGTTAGAACTCCCTGTAATAGAAGACTAGAAAGAAGCAAAGGACTTAAATATCTTGGTCTTTCTTTGAGGGAATAAATAAAAGCTAAGAATATGGAATCCTCCTTCTTTGTAGTCCTTATGATTTATGTGTGTAATAAAACCTGATGACTCAAAAGCACACATTGTTTTTCTGTGGGATATGAATCACCTCAGCACAATCAAATATCTGGCCTTTGTAATGACAAAGTGTTTCACAACCAGTGGTTTTATTTCTGCCATCATTTTCTCACAAAAAGAATATTCATCCTCCTAAGTCCATCCCAAGTCCATAAGAAACATACATTATATTTTACACATCCTAAAGAAAGGAGCCTGTTCCAGATACAGAAGAGAAATGAGAAAAAGCATGCAGGCTAACAAAGATCTCTTTTAAGAGCCATGTGCTGGACGTTGCCACTTTTCTGGTAACAAGGATATTTGGGGCCAGTTTCTTGACTTTCATCATCTTATCCATGAAAATTGAGATGATTACACAAAATGATTTCAAAGAATTTTCATTCTAGAACATATTTCAACCTCTTAAGTCATATTAGTCAAATAGGCGAGAAAAGCAGATGCATCATATCAGAAATGAGGGAAGACACTAAATAATATGCAGGATTTCAAAAATGACTTGTGAAAAAACTCACATCAAACACAATAAATCTAGTTATGGCATAATTCTAGCATTTGATTTTACTGATCATTTCAATTCATATTCTTTTCATTGCTGTCTTTTCCAACCTCCTTATCTTGTCTGTTTCCTTTGTACTATTCACAAGACTTTAGTGGATTTTAAAATGTGTTTATAAGTGTGTGTGTGTGTGTGTGTGTGTGTGTGTGTGTGTGTTTATGGACGCATGGTAGGCATGTATGTAAAACCAAAACAAACTAATAAACTGACTTTCACTATTTCTGCTGTCCTTAAGTTGGTACAGACATCTTTGCTTAAATGCTTCATGAAGATCAAAACTAGAACAAGTTAGAAATTGTCAGCTGTCTATTCCATAATTCCCAAATGTGACTGAAAGTATAAAAGTCTTCACAAAAATAAGTGAGACTGGATAAACAATAAATGGAAAAAATAAGGAATAATGGGAAGGGAAAGAAGATGAGAAGGGACATGCTTTTAAGAAATAGAATCATGGTGACCTCTATTTGTTGTAGAGAAGATTTTGGTTTGGGGTGGCAGCTAAACTTAACTGTGAGTACAAGAGTAAGACTTGAAATGCAGTAAGGAATTCTACTGGTGGAGCAAGGTGACATAATAGATCCTGTCGTAAGATTCCATGACATCACTAGCCATGAAAAATTACCTAGGTTTACAGTGCAAGGGAATATTTTCTATGTTAAGTGTGCCTTAAGTTGAATTAGATAGCTCTTGGTTACCACCACGGTGTGAGTGCCACATATTTCACCTTTAAAGTCATTTTACCAGGCTGATAATTGTTTGTGGTTCATAGGTATTGCAGGGGCCAGAATTATGCATTGGTTGTCTCCTGTGAGCGCTTTCAGAATACCTCCTCGTGTCATGGATAGAAGAATACAGCAAGGAGGCTTTTAGGCTCCATCTAGGCTGAATCATCTGAGTCTCCTCTCCTAAGTGTGGAAAGTTGTGATCAGTATTATCTTTTATCGATTCATCTTTCAAAAGTAAAATAAATGTAGGAGATTACAGAGACCAACAGGCTTTATGAAACACAATCCAGTATCCACTTGGAAAACAGATACATTTCCATCAATGTTTGAGTGGCAGAAACCAAAGTCAACCCAAAGCAGTATTTGGATAAAATAAATAAGAAAATAGAAACTGAAAGAACACCAACTAATGGAAATATCAGAAATACTGCAATAATTTAACTTATTGTTTTTTCTAGAATACATTCCCTTATATCAAATTTTGTCTTAAAAATAATATAACATTTATATTATTAAAATAAATTTTCTTCTCATGAAATATTAAGTTTTCATTCCAGCTTCTTAGTGATCTTCCCTGCCTGATATAAGCAGAGTAGGAATTACTTTGTGCCAAGCACAGACCCACACACCGTCTCCTATTGCTTGTCTTTCTGTTTTCCTTCCTTTTCATACTCTTTCTCTTTAGTTGCCTGAAGTTTTCCTCTTTCTTTGAAATTTTAAGAATCCAAAAGAACACAGATTTCAGATAGTAGGGATTGACATTAAAAATAGCAACAGGAGCTTTAAGAATATTCCCATATTTTCTACCTGTAAATTCTTTTTGTTTTTTCTGTTCTTAAGAAATATGTTCCTTCTCCATATATTCCCCTATGAGTCACAGTATCAGAGGATATAAGTAAAGATATGTGACAATTATTCACATATATTCCTAAATATAAAGATAATTGCAGATTGCTTCCACCAGTTTGTCACAGAAATTCTGATTTTTCCCAGTGTTAAGTGGCATACTAAGATTATACTAACATGCTTTGACCTCTGTAATAAATTATTACTGTCATAAAACATTCTTTCCTTATTCTGGAGTCTGAAAGTCTATACCTTGTTGTACTGGGACAGAATGAAGATGTTGGCAGAGGCATGCACTCTCCATTACTATGGAAGAATTGATTACTTGATTCTTGGTATCTTAATTGGTTTGAAGACCCATAGGGACAATATCTGATTCTCTGACTACACTGTTGTCTACTTCTGTATCTGAAAAATCCTTTTACTCCAGACTTGAAACTATCATTAAAATATATCATTACACTATCATTGAAACTAAACTATCATTAAAACTGTGTTCTCACAGTCCCATACATAATATGTCATTGTGATAGCCAATATGTATTTGAGCTAAAGCATATTTTTGAAAAATTATTGCAGAAAAGGTTACAGAACAAGTAAAAATAGGTTTAAGAACAATCAATGATATTGTAGCCAACAAATGAGACTATTTGAAATACTTACCAAGAAAAGAACAAATGTTTTGTTTAAACTTTAATAAATCACTAAAAGGCATAAAATTATTAAATACATTTACCTTTTGCTAATAAAATGCAGAGATTTTAATTAAATTTTAATTATTTAATTAATAATATCAATATAAAGAGTAAACTAAAAAATAAGTGTATTTATTTGCAACATTATTATTAGAAGTGTAACAGGGAAATATGCTAAATATAGATTCTATTTTAATTATTTACCAAATATTTTAAATAATTAAATGTTTACTCAATCTACACTGTTATCTAAAGTCGTAAGAACACATTTTAATCAATAGCTATGGTATAAAATACTAGCAGTATGTTAGAGTAAGAAGAGAATGAGCCATTGACTCTGAAATGTAGCTTTCTTGTTAACATTGTCATTAATCCCAATTCATTTGGAAAGGATCCACAAGCAACTACTGGGCTATATTTTTCACCACAGGAGAGATAATTTTCCTCATTTTTTTATCCTTAGATTCTTGTAAAGTAGAATAATCAAAAATCTTACAGAACTTAGAAATACAGTCAGTTTCTATAAAGAGAACAGGGTAGGGAAGGTCATATTTTACAAGTTTGTATAAGTTGTTTTTTTCTGTTTCAAATGAACACCAAAGAAAGGCAATGGAAGGAAACCACAGTCTATGATAGTAGGCATCACATTTTTATGGTGAAATAATAAAGAAATGCTGTTGAAAATTAGTCGATTTGGACAGCTGAATTTTAAAACCAAAAGCTTAGTTGCTAGTGACATTTTTGGTCTTCTGTAATGTACACTGATAGTGCATGACCTTACACTCTTACACATACACCCTGAAGCACGTAGTAGGAGACACTAGCAGTTTTACTTAAAAAATATTTCCTCTAATAATATCTTTAATTTTCAAATTATAAGTAAAGAAAGTGTAGAAGCAGCTGTTCCCTGCTGACATTTAATTGTTCTAGTTGGTTTTTGCACACATAACTGTGAAAGCTTCAAAATAAAATTTGACAATTGTTACTAAATACTGCACAGGACAAAATGAGTGGAAAACAGTAGAGTCTCTAACCCAGAGGAACTGGAATAGCTCATCAGGAAAATACACACATTCAAAACACAGAGACTGAGTTTGTGTTAACTAGAAAAATAGCACAAATGCATTAAATGTGCTTTCCACATACTTTGTAAATTTTTGAAGTAAATTTTGAAACTCAAACATGCTAAAGTGCACTTCCTTCTCATTTCATTCCTCCCCAGATTTCAGTCATGTTAGCTACACTTCTTTCTTTTCTTGTAAGAGAGCCACCATGTTTTCCTAGAGTTTGTCTTCTCTGAGACAAATTGCAAGCTTGCGGTAACAGCTTTACCCCAAATATAATCTATCACTCTATACTATTATAGAAAAATTAAATGATACTTAATGAAACTTGTTGCATAAGGTGCTGAGATTTCAGTTAACTATTTCTACCTTATGTATCTGTGAGAACATATGAAATGAGAGAAATGAGTTAAGGGGTGATCACAAATAAAGAGTATTTAAAATGGAATAGAAGAAATATGTGCAATGAAGTCGTTTGTGACATGTGTGAGGGGCACATGGCATAAGGAAATGAAAAGAAAACATGAGAACAAAATTAAAATGTATAAGGAGTGATAAAGACAGAACAAGTATCAAAGCATGATAGCCAAATATATCTACAGTTATAGACAGAAGAAGCTGGTAATACCAGCAGGGCAAAGATGTGCTCTCAGTGTGAGACTATAAGACAATAAAGTGAAAAGGTACAAATCCAAAGATTTGGAGGTAATGCATGCTAGAACACAATGGCTGTTTCTGAAATGAAAGGTTCTTTCTTCACTGTGAATAAAACAGGAAACTATGGATATGGTATTCTGTGCTACTTATTTAAACTTTCATTCTGAATGATATCAGAATAATACAGAATGGCTATGAGATCTGTGATGAAACAGGCTTTTAAAAGGGCTATCAAGCATTTGTTTAATAAGCAGAACATACCAAACCATAACAGAACACATCAAGTTCCTGTAGACTTCTGTTTTGTAAGATTACATCTGAAGATTTCATTGATCTAAATAGAAGTCTAAGCCAGACCTCAGCATTCTTTCTCTTGAATTTCATAGACTACTATAGAGGGCAAATTAGTGACACATTGTTGTTTGTGTCTGAGGCAGTAACTAAGGCAGGTATATCATTTAGATTACTTTAGCTATTTTATATCTCTTCCTGAGTAACTATAAAGCTGAAAATGGAAAGAAACATTCATAATACCATTGACACATAAGAGTCAAGAGCTAGAATTATGTCTTACATATTGACATTTTAAAGTATGGTTTTTACAATATTTCAAAAAATTTTATGGAAACATTATCTATAGAAATGTTTTTGTAAAATTTTTGTATTAAGTAATACATATTATACTCATTCAGTTATACTGTCTCTTAGCTTAAGTTTTATTTTAGTTTTTAATTTATTTTATCTTATTTTCTTAAAAAGAAAACAAACTATCCCCCATCCCACATATCAGTCCTAGTTCCCTGTCTCCTGCTCCAATTAGCTACTCTCATCTCCCCCACCCCATCCATTCCTCAGAGAAAATTAGCATACTGGGCTGGGGAAGGTTCAAGGCCCTTCCCACTATATCTAGGATGAGCAAGGTATCCATCCAAAGAGAACAGGTTCCCAAATGCCAGTACAAGCATTAGGGACAAGTCTCAGTGCTGTCAGTGGCCCCACAGTCTGCCCCAGCCATACAACTGTTACCCACATTCAGAGGGACTAGTTTGGACTCATGCTGGTTCCTTCCCTGTGGCTAGAGTTGGTGAGCTCTTATTTGCTAAGGTAAACTGTTTCAGTGGGTATCCCCATCATGGACATATTTTGCTCATATTCTCACTCCTTGCACTCTTCAACTAGATTTTGGGAGCTCAGCCCAGTGCTCTGCTGTGGGTCTCTGTCTCTTCTTCCATTAGCTTCTGGATGAAGTTTCTATGGTGGCATTTAAGATATTCATCAGTCTGACTACAGAGCAATGCCAGTTCAGACACTCTCTACTCCATTTCTAGGGTCTTAGCCTGGGTCATCTTTGTGGATTTCTGATAATTTCTCTAGTGCCAGGTTTCTTGCTAGTTCCATAATGGCTCCCTCAATCAAAATATCTCTTCTCTTGCTCTCATCTCTGTTCTTCCTCCACATCGACTATTCTGTTTCCTCAAGTTCTCCTTCCCCCTCCCCCTTCCTTCTTTCTCCCCTTCCACCCTCCCTTCTCTGCCAGCCTCCATGCTCCCAATTTTGTTGGGAGATCTTGTCTATTACCCCATTCCAGGTGGATCTATGTATGTTTTTCTTAGGGTTCACCTTTTTACTTAGCTTCCCTAGCATCATAAACTATAGGCTCAATATCCTTTGCTTTACAGCTAGTATCCACTTATGAAAGAAAGTATATTCAACGAATGGTGCTGGCATTACTGGATGTAAACCTGTAGAGGAATAAAAGTAGATCCATATCCATCCCCATGCACAAAACTCAAGACCAAATGGATTAAAGACCTCAATATAAATCCAGCTACACTGAACCTAATAGAAGAGACAGTGGGAAGTAGCCTTCAATGCAAGGGCACAGGAGACTACTTTCTAAATTTTACCCTAGCAGCACAGACACTGAGAGTAACAATAAATAAATGGGACCTCCTGAAACTGAGAAGCTTCTGTAAAGCAAAGGACACCGTAAATAAGACAAAAAATGCAGGGTACTAAATAAGAAAAGATCTTCACTAACCCCACATCAGATAGAGGACTGGTTTCCAAAATATATAAAGAACTCAAGAAACTAGACATCAAAATTCCAAATAATCCA
>LOJH01037445.1:0-15267 GCA_001685095.1 Ellobius talpinus | reverse complement strand
GGGAGGGGAGGAGAGGAGAGGAGAGGAGAGGAGAGGAGGAGAGGAGAGAAGAGAAGAGAAGACAATGTGTTTCACAGTATTTGTACAATTTAAAATCCTTGTACTTATTGGCAAGATGGTTAAATGGTTCCATTATTTTGGAAACAAAATGGAAATGTTTCAAAGCCTTGAAAGTGGAGCCACCCTGTAATTTATTCATAATAGTTAAAATAAAAATCTTAAAGCCATATTTATATGCCCATGTTCATTGTAACGTTCTTCATAATAAGCAAGAGGTAGAAACACTGTAAATATTCATCAACTGGAAAGAAATTACAGCCTACAAACTTGCAATAATATTAGCCACAGAAACAAGGAAATCAAGCTCTCTGATACAACAGGAGTGAACCTTCAAGAAGTGATGTTTAATGTTTAAGTCCCACTGCACATGGGCAAGTATTTGCTGGGTCTACTTAGCTTGGGAAGCCAGGGAGGAAGCTGATGGAGAAGTAGATAAACAGTTTCAATTACCTTAGGTTGTTGGGAGCAGTGAACCCCCAGATCCTGAATTTCTTGTAAACAACTTGTTTTCCCCTGATCTGAGTGCCTACAGTTCTCTGAGCATGAGCCCCTCAGGAGTTCCTGATGGCAGGAGAGTGGTTTCTGGTGGTTTTGGCTGGGGCGTGGTTATCAGTTAAGGATCCCTATATCAGCTGCCCCTGGACACAATAAGGAGGCATTCTTGGGGCATTCCTGTTTCAAGGATGACCTGTGTCTCTGTCTGTGAGTNATCCTGAATTTCTTGTAAACAACTTGTTTTCCCCTGATCTGAGTGCCTACAGTTCTCTGAGCATGAGCCCCTCAGGAGTTCCTGATGGCAGGAGAGTGGTTTCTGGTGGTTTTGGCTGGGGCGTGGTTATCAGTTAAGGATCCCTATATCAGCTGCCCCTGGACACAATAAGGAGGCATTCTTGGGGCATTCCTGTTTCAAGGATGACCTGTGTCTCTGTCTGTGAGTCTTTGTTTCAATCTCCAGCCCCTTGCCAGGTTCACGAACTGTATGGCAGCGCATAGAGCTCAGACAGGCGTGATGCGCTGCACTAGGTGACACTTTAGACACATGCTAGTAGATCACTGACTGCATGGGTAATATCAAGGCCCCATACACATTAAAATAAATGTCTTCTAACACAATAAAACCTTCTCTATCATTCATAAATGGTAAATGTACATATTTTGAGATTTTTAACACATAAGTTATGTTGTATAGTTTTAAGATTGCTGGTTTTCCCTTTACCCAAAAATGTGACTTTGATAAAATTATATGAATTACATTAACTTTGAGAATGAAAACACAGGTGAAACTCTATCTGAGCCCCAAGTTCAGTGCCATTGTTCACAGAAGGAAATAGAATGATATTAGAACTTTGATACTTACTCCCTGGTGATTTTTCAACCTGCTCCCAAGTGCAAATGTCATATTTTTCCTCTACAAAAGAAACATAAGTCAAAAAAATGTAAGTAGCTTCCTCTTCTTGAGGGATGTAGTTGAGCAGAGGGTCAGAGTTTGGGGTAATTACCCTTTTGTCCTCTACCCCAAAAAGTCCACAGAGTAATATTTGAGAATTGCTGCCAGAGATACAAGCTCAACCATGATAAAAAAAAAAAAATGCTGTCAAGCTCTGAGAATTTACTCTGAGCCAAGATAGGACTGAGCAGTTTTCTTCTCTTGACTAAATTAATCCTCCCTGTGGATTTCTGGGGGGAGAGATTATTAATTTTGTCAGAACAAAAATGAAAAACATAATTGATAGTTAATTAGCAAAATGTCACTTATTCTGTGAGTGGCAGCACCCTATGTTGTCATTAAACACCCTCCCTGAGTGTAGAAGCTGTGGTTTCCACCACCCTCCTGACTGCAGAAGGCTCCACCTGGTAAATAAGGCTCCCGAGGCATTTTTTCTGCTGACCAGTGTTTCCATTGAAGTTGTTAGCAGATTGATGGGAAACCTGCTTAGTTTTCTCTGGTCTCAAGGTAGCATAAACATTTCATTTCACAAAGTCTTTACTGTCTCTCTCACACAGTAGAGGGCATATTTAAAAGGTAAACATATTTTTTAAAGATTTATTTTTATTTATATGTATGTGTGTGTGTTTGAGTGTTTGCCACGTTTGTGTACACACCCATAGGGGCCAGAAGAATGTCAGATCCCCAGAAGCTGGAGCTGCATTTGGTTGTAAGATACCTGACACGGTTGATGCAAACTAAACTCAGATCATCGGTGAGAGCAACAAGCATTCTTAACTGCTGGGCCTTTGCACACCTCCAGGACTTGTTTGACCTAATTTAAATGTCGGTTTCCAAGTATGTTCAAATGGCTTCTACTGTCCTTTCTTTGATCCATATTAAAACCAAACTATGTGAATGTAGGATTATGATTTTTAAGATCTTGGTAGCATTAGTTTTGAGAAATTTGTGCATTATATCTCTGCCTTTGGGTTCACATACTCTCATTTATAAAATGACAAAAAGTTGATCAAGTAAATAAAATTTGTCATGGATAATTTTTAAACTTACAAGCATGGAGTTGTGTGTGTAGCTCAGTGATTACCGAAAATATAGCATCTACAGGGCCTAGGTTCAATTTCTCACAATAAACCAACAAACAAGAACAAGGGTGTAACTGTGTGGTAAGTGCCGTTTGGGATTATTTGACCTCTAATCTTTTTTAATTGTTTCTTTCTAAGAGTAAGGAGTAATTAGCATATGACAAACATGTTTTGTCTAAAAATATAATAAAACATAATCCAGAATATTCTGATCAACATCCAGTAACTTTTAATACTATCATAGACAAGGGAAATGCTTTGCCCATCATGAGTCTCAGCCACAATGGTATACATTCTGTAATGGTCAGTTGTGTCTCATATTAAAGAGATCATCCTATTCTATTGTGGTAATATGAATTGCATAAAAGTCTGTTTTTGAGGAGAACTGTAGACAATGTGATAAAAATCAAATGGAAAAAATGTATTGAGGATGAATGTAGATGTGAGGGTTCAGTTAGCTAAAAAGGTTTCTAGGAACAGAAAATCAAAAAGGTTTGCATTGGTCCGACTCATCAGATTCCCCCATGAAATGACCAAATATGTGCGTGGATATTGATTTTAAGATGTCTTGAATGTAATTTATAGCTCATTTGCTACGAATTGCAGTGGGGTAAATTACTCTACCTTTTTATTAAAAAAAATACTCTACTATTAAGGGTATGTTGTACTAGCCAGCCTACTCCAGAACAAACAAAAGCTCTTCACTGCTCAATTGTTATTCTTCTGTTTTATTTTTCTACTTTATTTTTTATTCATTTTCTCATTTAACTTACCAGGCACAGTTCCCCCTCCCTCCACTTCTCTCAATCACCCCATCTAACCCCCACCCCACCCCCTTCTAACCATGTGTGGATCAACTCCTCCACTACAGCCAGCTACTTATTCACCAATTCCAAACTTAAAACATGGATATCTTGGAAGAGTCATCACTTTTCTGACCACGGACCATGTCCAGTCTTTGGAAATGTGGGATTTGGGATCTTCAAGCTGATATTTTTCTGCATGTTTTTCTTCTTAATTGTTCTGCTTCAAATTGTTATTTTTCAAATTGTTAGTTTTCTGCTCCTAAACATGTAGTAAAAGTGTGAAGTGGCAGAATGAACGTGCTCTTGGAATAGTTTCTATCTGTTAGAAGTAAGTACACCTGAAAAATGTTCAAAAACATGAGATGGATCTTTTTTCTTGGTTATATTTCAAAATGTGTTGAATACAGTCCATATTAAATAGTTGACAGAAAAGGAGAAATGTAGCACTAATATAGGTAAATAAAATTAATTCATCTCCTTTCTATTACATATTGAAAGCTAAAGACCTGGCACAATATATATTACCCCATGTAGGAAAGCTGACTTTGACTTATCACAAACACTTCTTTGTAAAGTCAGTTATCTCATGAGGCTCACCTGAAGCAAAGAGAAACTGCAGATAGGAAATGGCTCAGTTGTAGGAATTGTCTTCCTCCTGTGGATCCCCCATACAGAAATGTGGTTAACTTAAGGAACTCCTTTAGAGGACTTTAAGGTACAGAGTCTCTTTGAGATGAAGAGGTCAAGCTGTCCTGGACTCATGTCAAGATTGGAGCAGAATGAGGGCTCTTTAAGCATTTAACCCATTATTGAAATCTAATAGTTTTTCAGTTTCTAAATTTGTACCCGGTGTGATAAAATTGTCTGGCTTAGGTGTTAGCAGGGTTAGTAGATAAAACTATCTGGTGTTGGGAGGGCTGATTTTGTATAACAGAAGATAAATTTAAAAGTAATGGAATAGTTTTATTTATATTTCAAAAGAATTGACAGAAGGTAATGTAGTTTATGGAAAATGCAGAGAAGGCCTCATTCTATTTATATTCTAGTTCAGCCTCAAACTCTCCACAGGGAAAGGTATTTTAAAATTCCTCTGAAAGCATTCTACTCATGCTTTTAATGAGTCGATCCATTAACATCCCAGTCCTGTTTCCTCAGCTTTTACTTTTTCCTCTAGACACATTTAGAGTGATGTTTGATCAGCTGTGCTTTATACTCCATTATTTTTCTTGTCTCTGATAGTAATCAATTTTTGGCACTGGAAGTCTGAGAAAGTCCAATGAAAACCTACTGAATTTGTTGGATCAAAATTAACAGTACTCAACACACAAGCACACACACAGGCACACAAAAATTCTCATGTACATGTAATTTCAAGGTAGGATAAATACATTCAAAACAAGCTGGTCTTCTATCCACACAAGCTTTACTGGCAAAGTAATTGTTTTCCCACTAACCCTCATGTATTTGTTGTGATGCCAGATCTGTTTTAATGGGATGAATATGTAAAGAACAAATTTGCGTATATAAAGGATAGTGAGGTGTTCTCTAAGAACTTACATATAAAAAGCATGCATTCTTTCTATTTTGCATATTGTGACCC
The DNA here is from genome assembly GCA_001685095.1 of Ellobius talpinus. Lineage (NCBI taxonomy): Eukaryota > Metazoa > Chordata > Mammalia > Rodentia > Cricetidae > Ellobius > Ellobius talpinus. Next base: position 10,272 of record LOJH01037445.1, on the reverse strand, counting down.
AAGAAACAGAAATATTTTGCTGGAGATGAGATGCACAACTTACTATTATCGATGCTATTGAATATCTCATTTTGCATAGCTTAAGGCTGAGTCATTTATGTGAGGGAAGCTATTTCTTTGAGATATCACTCACTTGGCCCAGATTCTCACTTAGGCTAGTAGATATAAATCTGGCCTTGGCCAATCTGAGCTCAACTCTCTTACTTCAGACCAGAGATATGCAGGTAGACAAGATTTTATATAGCTTATATAAAATGCACAGGACAAGGAATACTTTGAATTTTACATGTTAATCAGATTTTGTTACTTCTGTCAATGCATGTCAATGTCTGTCTAGGGATGGGACATGTATCAAACACTTTTATTATTTATATAAAATGTCTACACATAACCTCATATGATATTTTAGTTCACTTTCATTTTGCCTTGTGGTCTGTCATATAAGGTCAGATAGAGAATTTTCTACTGGTGTCATCATGATGGCATTCAAAATACTGTGGATTTTGAAACATTTTTGACTGAGGATGCTTTTAACCTGTTCAAGTTCTTCCTGGGATCTAGGCTCATCAAATGATTCCTGTAGTTAAGAGAAGAGGGAATTGCTGTCTTTAGTTAAAACTTTTTAAAGCAAAAATAAATATCATGGGCATTTATAAAATGTAATCCATAAAGACACTGGGTAAAAGAATTAATTTTGACATATTGACTTTACAAGGAATCATAATAGGAATGCGCCAGACAGCAAATAATATGAAGATATGGTGACTGGAATGAGAAGTAGAAAAGGTAAGCTTCTAGAATAAACCTTTAGATATAGCAGATATATAGTATCAAAATAAGCTGTACTTTGAGAGTTTAAGTACAACTTCCAATGATGTGTGTGAAAAGTCGCAGAGGTGTGCATTTACACAGTATCTGCTACCTCACTGCACATTTCTGAAGGAAGCTCTTCTTGTTTTGATTGCGAATGTGGTCCTAGCTCAAGAATGCTCATAGGGATTTGTTCTAGAAGCATTTCCAAGGAACTCTGAAACATTACTCATCACAGATCTCCGAACCTGAAGGTAGAAACCTCAGATATTTAGAAGGATCAGTCCATGATCTTCCATCTTCCAAATGCCAGGACATGAAGCCAGTTATACAGGTCTCACACTAATCAAAAGCATTGTGTGTGTGTGTCTGTGTGTGTGCGTGTGTTAGCCTATGTGATTAGGGGAGTGAAAATTATCTATGTGACTGTGACTGGCTGAGAATTTTTCTTGTGATATAGTTTCTATAATAAAGAAGCTTTCTGATGTCTACATTATCGAGTAAATTTGTATAGGAAGAGAGAACAACTTTAGTGTTTGTTTTTCAATTTCTTAGGTTATTTTATTACATATGTACGAATATGTTGCCTACATGCATGTATGTGTACATTTGTCTGTCTTTCTGGTGCCTGGTGACATCAGTAGAAGGTTGTGGTCTCCCTGAGATTAGAGTTATGGTTGATTGTGAGTCACAATGTGGGTTCTGCAAATCTGATTTGAGTCCTCTGACAGTGTGATAATTGCTCTTAACCTCACCCTCCTGCTTCATTTATACATCATGTTTTTTTCCTTGGTTTTTCCTTTTATGAGAGTTTTATTTGTTTTGCTAATTTAAAACTGAGATTATACAAGAAAGTCAAGACTAAGATGTGTTTTAAGTGTTTCACTGGTTCGTATTAAATGCCTCATGGTTTTCTATTCCATTATAAATAACTAATATTACTGAGAAAATTTTCCAATTTCAACTGTCTATAAACTCTTAGAAGGTTAATCAATGCAGCAGTAACAACTACAAAAGAGTTTCTATTTATCCCCAAAGAATGAATTTGTAGAGTTTAGCGATAATGTTTAATCGTTAAAGTACTTATGGCAAGCAAGATGACCAAGGTTTAGATTTCGAGAAACCATATAAACATAATTCCAAGATCAGAAGTTAGAGATGGTACTGTCAGAACAAAATGACCAGTAAGACTAGCCATATCTGAAAGCTCTGAAGCTCTGTCCTTCACTGAGAGACCCAGCTTCTGTGAATAAGGGAGAGAACCATCCAGAATGATTCTCCACATCAACCTTTGATGTGTGTGTGTGTGTGTGTGTGTGTCTGTGTGTCTGTGTGTGTGTGTGTGTGTGTGTGTGGTTTTTCGAGACAGAGTTTCTTTATAGCTTTGGAGACTGACATGAAACTGGCTCTTATAGACCAGGCTAGCCTTGAACTCACAAAGAGCTGCCTGCCTCTGCTTCCTGAGTGCTGGGATTAAAGGCGTGAGCCACCACCTCCTGGCAACCTTTGACTTTTATGTGCACTTCTAGACATATATGTGTTTCCCAAGATGAAAACTATATGCTGGTGCATCCTGACTACACACATAAAGATGGAAAAGAGTAAAGGAAAATACATTTTCATGGAAAGAATTTAAAGAAAAAAATCTCATTAATATTCAACCTGAACAATACTTGTTTTGAACTTATGAGGAAGAAATGTTTCATGAGTTACTCTTTGAGGTACATTTCTCAAGGAATTCCCTTAGTATGCTCCATGTAACTAAGGCTTGATTCTCTTCCACATATTTCAGATACAATGGATTCAGATACAAAAGGATTGTCTGAGAAGCTGGAAGGCTAGGCTGGTCTTAAATGTCCATAGGAAATTATATAGTTTATAATTAGATAGTTTATTTTATACTGATGTATTCAGTAGCCAAGAATTTATAAGCTACTACTAAGAAATGGGAAAAACTTGATCACTGTATCTACCAATGGATACTAAAAAGTAAATTAATGATAATATTCTGGACATGATTTCACCTAGTTTATGCTATTATAATGTACTGGAAATTATCTATTAAATTTAAATATACCTATCTGATAAATTATATGTCTGTATACTTTCCATCCCATTTATATATCTATGCATGCATTTGAGAGTTCATAAGTTAACTGTTACTGTTTAACTGTGTAGTTTCCTGTCAGGAAACATATCTAACCTCCCATATTCTGACCATAAACACTGAATATTCATTACATAATAATATACAATAAGGTTGTAAAACAGCTATATAGACCAACCCTTCTCCAAATTAAGCACTTAACTTCAGCTATCATCTTCTGAATATACTGATTATTTAATTATACTTAGATAATGCTCCCATTGCCTTAAGAAGTAAATCCAGGTATCCAGATTTTGGCTTAATCTCATGCTTATTCCCTTTGGGTGGACCAGCATGTGTGATTAGAGATATATAATTACATTTGCACATGGCTGAGATTTGAGGGACATTCTGTAGTGCCATAGGTTTAATACTGAACATGGATTTCTGGATTCTGTACTATTGGCTTTATCTAGACAGTGAGAACAACTTTAGTATTTGAATTTGAGCTCTGCAATTTTGGCTTTTATTTCGTTTTACTTGTTTTGTTGTTCAGCTTTCACATGAAAAAAGTCAAAATAAATATTTTTAAAGTAAGTAACAGATTTGAATAACAGCTTCATAGTTTTCTTACTTCGCTGAAAATAATGAAATTAATAAAGTTATTGGGTTGTTTTTCAAAATCAAATGTACAAAATGACTGTTGGACCAAGACTAGAATCCAAACCAGGCAATCCAATTTAAGATGGATTAATTTTACAACATTTTATTCTTGGAAGCATCATTTTAGGTGATTAGTTATATTCTTACAGCATATATGCCTCATAATATGATTTTATATTCTACATATTGACAAAACAGGAAAATAACATTTTTTAAATAATGCTAGCAATCTTTTTTGCTGAAAGAGCTACACAGGGGTTAGAAAGGAAAGCTATGGTCACACTTACTCATTTGTAAAAGAAGAAGAATATTTCACTGTCTTGATAAAAGCATCAAATGAATTGCTATGACTTTGGATGATGGTGAGCAGATAGAATTATGCTCATTTATTCCCTAATTTCCTACCCTGAAAGTTTATTTGATGTAATTCTAAATGATATTTCAAAAAGATAAATACAAACAAGCAGTATTGTACAAGAAAGAAAAGGATGCTAAGAATGATAAAAAATTATTCTAAAATCAAGGGCACATATTTTACAGATATAACAATTATTTTCTGCAGACTATAATTACTAGTTTTCCCTAAAATATTATATTTTTATGTTTGACAAAGTTACAGCAAAGTACAAACCGTATGCTATTTTGAACTCTTAAGTTGATTTTACCCTACATTCTCTATTTCTTTCCAACAACAAAATGAAAAGGAAATTTAGCTGAATAATGAGAAAGAATTTTAATAATATTAGTATGCTGTGGTATACACAGAGAGAGAGAGTATGTGTTTAATTATAAGGGCATAAAATTAATTTTAGATCAGTTGGAGGTAACGTTGAGTGCAGTTTTAGACTGTCCATTGGTATTTCTTATAGAATATACAATGTGCTTTATTTAAAAAAGAAAGAAAACAAACTATCTTTTTTCATTACACATACCAATTGAAGTTCCCACTCCCTCCCCTCCTCCCATTCCTTCCACATATACCCCTACTCCCTCTTCTGAGAGGGCAAGGCACATTGCTTTGGGGAAGGTCCAAAGCCCTCCTGGCTATATCTAGGCTGAACAAGGTATCATCCAAAGAGAATAGTTTCCCAAAAAGCCAGTACAAGTAGTAGGAATAAATCTTGGTGCCACTGCCAGTGGCCCTGCAGTCTGCCCCAGCCAAACAGCTGTCAAACACATTCAGAGGGACTAGTTTGGTCCTATGCTTGTTTCTTCCCAGTCCGGCTGGAGTTGGTGATATCCCAATAGCTCAGGTAGACTACTTCAGTGTCTTGACCTCTTTGCTCATATTCTCATTCCTCCCACTCTTTAACTGGATTCGGGAGCCCAGCCCAGTGCTCTGATACGGGTCTCTGCCTCTGTCTCCATCAGATGCTGAATGAATGTTCTGTGGTGAAGTTTAAGATAGTCATAAATCTGATTACAGGGCAAGGCCAGTTCAGGCACCCTCTCCTCTATCTTAGCTGGGGTCATCCTTGTGGATTCCTGTGAATGTCTCTCGTGTCAGGTTTCTTGCTAACCCACAAAAGCTCCCTCAATCAAGATATCTCTTTCTTTGCTCTCATCTCTGTCCTTCCTCTACCTCAACTATTCTGTTCCCTCAAGTTCTGCTGTGCCTTCCAAAATGCTAAACCCCTTTTGATTCACGATTCAAGAAAGAAAAACCTGTTTTGTAATTTTTCTTAAATTTTCTTTTGGAAATAACAAATGAACAGTAATGGGTTTTTAATTTGTTTTCTTCATGGTTTTAATGGTCAAAGAAATATTTGTATTAAAATACATTCTCTAATTTATCAAGGCTGTTTTCCAAACTGAGATGATAAAAACCAGCCTTCATATCTCCTAGATTGTATATTAATCCAATCATGCATGTACTTTTCTCAGAAGCATTCATGTGTACTGACCCTGTGGGGGCTTGGTGCACACCTACCTGCAGTCTCAGCTACTGGTAAGACTGGGGCAAAAGATGCTGAGTTCAAGGCCACCATAAGGGAACTCCTCCTCAAAAACAAACAAAGGAATGAATGAATGAATGAATGACTGCATAGCTCTTAACCTAAAGCAGATTCAAACAAGTCTCATTGTAATCACAGTCTGTTTCTGTACATTTCAGTTCCATGTCCATCTATGCAGCATCCTGTCGGATTGTCCGACTTCTTACCACATCTATTTCCTGAACCTATATTTCAAAGAGAAACACTGTATCTATCCTAGAAACATCACAGCAAAGTAAACTGCATAAGAAATGCATAAATTAGCATCTTCTTAGTTCCCTTTGGTCATCTTATTTGCTTACTGTTTACTTTCCTTCCTGGAAACTTTATTTTAGGACTGCTATTCTGAACATCAGCTAACTCCTGTAAAATTTCATGAAATGTGCATGGTAATTAAAAAGCAAGGAAAAGACAATTGATTATATGTACATTAACTCCTACCCTGCTCACTGCATCAAAGAAAATTAAAATGATTGTCGAAATTTCTAATTATGTGCTTAATTCTGAAATCTAGCCTCAAGCCTAAGAATTAAATGCTGTTGATTGTGCTTTAAACACTTAATCAACTCTACCTTCAAGTGAAACACAATTGGATAATTCTATTGACAAGCAATTCTTTTATTTTTTCTTTTTTCTCTTTCCTTTTTATGTGTGTTCGTTTTGTCTTTTGTTTTAGTGGTGCTGGGGATGAAAGCTATGGCTGTATGGAAAGCAGAATTTGACTGCCTCTGAGCTATGTCCCCATCCAATTTACTGTATTTTATCAGTATTACGATTTCATGGTTTACATGCATCTTTTTTCTAAGCTGTTTATTATGCTTTCTATGCCACACCCACTCTGTACAAATGACCTGCAAGATTTTCGTGATTTTAAAAAGAAAGTTGTCAAAGTGCAAGGATGCATTTCTGGTCCCTGAAGGGTTATAAGTATAGCTGGGTTCCAAATGGGAAAGTGAGAGACGAGGAATGAAGTCAGAAGTCAGGCAGAATAGACGTGACTGCTACTCAGAGCAATTGACAGAGGTGTTCCATGTCTCCATACTGCGAGGGGTATAAAACCACAACCAGAGACAACCTCCAAAAATCCCAAATCCACTTACTGTCATAAAACAAGCGGTTAAAATTAAATCAGCATTTATGGCAAATAATAAATTAGGATTATAAAAGCAGTTAGGTTACGGCTGCAACATTTTAAGGTAAACACAAATATCACATTGAAGAAAATCTTAGGTAATTCTACTAGTGCTTTTGCACAGTTAAATAATTGTTTTAAGGCAGAGCTAAATATCAAACATTAATATACATAAAAATTCTTAAAAAAAATCCAAGATGACTTTTGTTCTCATCTCAAAATTCAGCTTAAGCAGGTAAAATAGCAAGAAATTTTATATTCTTAAAATACTTAGTATTAGAAAGTCTTTTATTAAACAAACAAATATATGGAATTAAACCATCAAAAGTGAGTTATCATTATTGTTAATGTTATATTAATATTAATAATATTAACAACATCAGCATTATTATTAATATTAATTTTGTGCCCTCAAATAAGTAAAAAATATATTCTTACAAATTATATAAAATATAATACAATATAGATATTATTTTTAAAGATCCCTATCAAATAAATTAAAATAGATGAATGCAGATAATTTTTTCTAAACTATTTTAAGTAAACAATTGTTCTATTAAAAAATGATGTATTCAGGATCACAAACGTTTAGGGTTTAAATAACTTTTCTGGAAGTCCGTAGTAGTTGACTTTTGCATCTTAATTCAGGATTTCCACTGTTGTCCTTAACATTTCTCTTTTCAGTTGGTTCCACAGAACATTGGAGTTCATTAGTTCATATGCCTGTTTTCTACATTTTCAGGAAATGCATACAGTAAACTGTTTCTGACAATATTTTCTTTTCTAGGAAACTGTGAGTTACTACTTCCCAGCTAGCTGATAGCTAACATCTAATTGCTATGATCAGGGAGAGCAGAAGTATCTCATAGAAATTACTTTGGTCTACCTCATACCCTGATGAGTAGAAGAGCATCATCTAAAGAGTTTTTATTTTCTGTAATGGAATGAAGATACTCCATCTGGAAATGTCTGCAAACAGTCTCTCCTAACCAATAATATTAACATGTCTACTGTGTCACCAATTTCCAAGTTTCTTAATTATATATGTAACACCATAAAAAACACATTTTGGTGAAGGAGATAATAAAATAATAATAAATGTAAATCTTTAGTTTCCCTTATTTTCATTGTAAGACGTTTATTTCTGAGGTGTTGTCCCAAGATTATCATCTCAAAGACTTATTAGAAATAACTTGTTGAAGACTTATGCAGAAGGTTTGAAAATTAATAATTCTAGATTGGCTGATACTCTAGTATGTTATATTTAATTCTTTTCCACTTATTTAAGACCCAGTACACCCTTGCACACCGTTTGAAATTAACATTTATTTTCATGTATGAATCTATTCCATTACCCGAATATATGTATAACAACCTACAATAATATCAATAAAATTTTAGAGTAGCCTGATGTTTGAAATGAGAAAACAAATGTCTTGGTTCAAAACCAAAATGAAAGCACATAATTTATCCTCAAATATACAAAGACAACCTTATTTAGTTGAAAGCTAGAAAAACAGTTCAGGCATTCTGATTTGATCTTAAGTATAGGTTTAAAGAATTTTAAACAGATCTATCCAAGTAGCACAGCAATCTTCTGTCCTTTGTTATCTTGTCACTCAATATTGACAGAACAGAAGGTGGCTTCCAATGGCTTCTCAAAGAACTAAAGAACAAAGCGAGGAATGTGTGAAAATTGTATATGAGAGACATTGTGCAATTATCTGCATATAGTGAAGATGTTTAAATGTTTCAAACTTTGAATTAGTCACTAAACATGAAATTATTGTTGAATATTATGCCTGTATTATATGGTCAAGGATATTAGAGAATATTCAGTTGGGAAAAAATAAAATGATAAAATCCCTCACAAAGGAAGAGGAGACTTGTAAATGATCCATCTCCAATCCTGGTAACATATGGTAGTACCAAATAGTTTTGCTCCCGTATATAAAAATGTTACAAAGAAGTTCTTCATGACTTTTAGCACATACATCTAATGCCAATGGTGTTGCCAAGTTGGTTCCTAACTGAACAGTGCATATATCAGAAGCTATGCTTGTCTTTCTTGTCAGAAAATACTGGTGACAATGTGAGAATGATGCCCAATTCTGAGCTGTGGAGTGTGAGCTGCTGCTGTCTTTAGGAGAGCCAGTGTAATGGAACACTGGCAAGCAGGCTGGCTGCAGACTCTGACCATCTGCTCAGCAAAGACCTCCAAGAGATTGTTCTGTCCCATATTGGAGAGATGGAACGTTGTCACTATTCTGACAAACTCAGTAAAGCAAGACAGCTAATGATGTATTTTTAAAAAGCAGTATCTCAAATCTATCTTAACACTCTATGTAGAAGGTTTGTTTATTCCGTAATCATATTTGTAGAATAAAAACAATTTTGATGAACAATAATTTTGTCTAATAATTGTTCTTCTATACAATAACTATTTGTATAACAAGACTAAGCAAGTAATTGAAGTGATTCTGAAAGGATAGATAAGAGCCCTTAGTAGAAAATTTAAAGAATAATTATAAACCAGCCCCTTCACATTTGTGAGAGAATATATTGTTATTATTTTTTTTCAGTTCTGGGGATGAAACCTTGGGCCTCATGCATGCTAGCTAAAGGTATTATTTTTGCCATTTGTGTCTTTGCCAAATAGATCATAAGACTGTCCAAAACATTGTGAATATTTAATTAATCACCAATTTCCATAACATGACTCAAATAAATTACTTTTTGAATTGAAACAAGATAAGAAGGGTGGGAATGTTCCACCAGAAGGGTTGGAAAGGAAAGAGAGCATTCATGTTGATGTAGCCAGGAAGATTTCTCTGATCATGAAGGGACTGTGGGTATTCCAGGCTGTGGAACTCATCTTGATATCATTGAGCTAATGGAACTCTTGCATACACAAATACAAGGTATGGAGCCAGCTAAGCATTCCACACACACACAGTGAGAGATTTTTTTCTAATCCTGTTCATATTGAAGTTTTAATATTGAGACAAAATGATAGTGATTTAAAAAACAGACAATATTGAGCAATTTATTACAATGTAAAAGAAGCTAATATTGATCGCTACATTGCTCTAGTGGAGAAATTAGAGCTAATACCTGGTTTTGATATGTTATTCTGTTGATGGAGACGGCTTGTTCATTCCTAGCTGCCCAGACCCAAAATAATCACACAGAAACTATATTATTTGCAATACTGTTTGGCCAATAGTTTAAGCATATTTCTAGCTAGCTCTTATATCCTAAACTAACCCAYCTCCATTAATCTGCACATCACCATGAGGTCATGGCCTACTGGTAAAGTTTCCAGCCGTAGGTTTGTGTCTTGCTCCTCTGGTGGATACATGGCTTCTTGCTAACACTGCCTACTCTCTCTCTATATCTCCTTTCAGCCTGAATTTACTCTAAGATATTAGCCAAAAGTGGCTTCTTTATTAACCAAAGGCAATAAAACATATTCACAGCATACATCACCTCCCACATCAGTATGCTTCTAGGGAAAGGCCATCTTTTCATGAAAGAATGGATAAAGAAAGTGTGGAATATGTATGCATTAGAGTACTACTCAGAGG
>LOJH01037444.1:0-11245 GCA_001685095.1 Ellobius talpinus | reverse complement strand
GTGTGTGTGTGTGTGTGTGTGTGTGTGTGTGTGTGTGTGTGTGTATATACACATGCTCTAGGGCAATCAGAAGTGTAGAACATGTTTTTCCTGAATTGTGAAGCTCTTTTGCTGAACAAAATCTTACAGAGAAGCACAAAGAATAGATCAAAAGCAGGCAGTGCAGGTGTGACAAGGCTTGGGGCTAGAAACACTGTCACCTGTCACCTGTTCAGCCACACTTATGGAGCTGGGCACCCTCAGGGAAGAGTGTTAACCTCTCTGGAAAACGGGGATCGTGAGGCTCTGCATCTCGGGAAGGACCAAGAGTGGACATGGTGACATGGCCTGACATCTAGTGACAATGAATTATACCTGTTACCTTGTCTTCAGGGTGTCAATGTGGCCGCTACACCTGTGTTCCACACACTGTCACATCTCTCCAGTGTCGCAGCAATCCTATGAGTTATAATTAGCATGATTAGGATTAATTTAATGGCATTCTGGTAAAGAGTACTACATTCTGCCCTGAAGCCCAGCCCTTCTTACCTGGGTCCTCCAGAGGGAGAGATTCCCAGAGTAGCCTTAATTAGGGAAGGACCAGCGCATTCCTTGCCAAGCTGTAAACCTCCCCCCCCCTTCCCCAACCCCAGCCTGAAGCTCAGGAGATAGAAGAGACAAAGAGGGGCTCTCCAGTGCCTTCTTGCTTTCCAAGTCTTGGGTTGAGGCTCCCGAGGGCCACTGAACTGATTCCAGATCACACGGATGTACATAGCTAGAGGTCAGCTCAGGTGTGCTGCCCACACAGCTCTTTTCTCTGCTGGGGTGGCCCTGGTAAGGAGAGAAACTTCTAGGCAGAGGTGGGACGCCTCCCATTACCAGGAGCATCCAAGAAAAACTCAGGGATACAGGTGGTGATTTCCCATCATAAAGCATGAGGTCCAGCTTGCCCTCAGCCAGCTTTATCTCTGCAACTCAGCCAGGACCTAGCTTCAGGTGTCATTGAGTTTTAGAGGAGGTTTGGAACCATCTCACTTTACCTGCTTCTCATCAAAACCCAGCCTTGCCCTCTGTTTTATGCCTATGGAAGAGGCCATAACCAGGCCACCACGGGGAGGACTCTGGGTACAGAACAACATGCACCATTTCTATTAGGACACACCACCTTTTTGGTCAGATCTCTGGTCTTGTAGTCTCCCTGCAGTGTCTGTGGGCCCTGGGAAAATCCGCTCCAGAGCCCTCTTCTTGAGAATGATGTCACCATTCCTTTCCCAACAAGAAGGCAAGAAAGAACTGATGAAGCACATGGCCACCACCACTGCCATGTTCAAGGACTACACGATAACATTAGAAGTCACATCTTTCTGTGACTACCAGTCCCTCAGCTTTATAACCACTAGTGAACAGAGCTACCAGCATCCCATGATTGCTAGTTATTAATACCCCACCACTGGTTATCAGTATACAGACACCAATATACCACTACTGACTAATGCCTTGAGACATCAATAGCCTACCATTAATATTCAGTTGACTCAGAAACACCACACCCTGCCACAGACCATGGGGCTACAAGACAACACATCCCGCCCCTGATATCAAGGCTCAGATGCCACACCCTGACACTGACCACAGGACTCAGAACACCCATGATGAGGCTTGGACATAGTGACACATACAGAATGTTGCAGGACCTTCCATCCTCATCATGTTTGAGCTTTTTGTGGTACTGCCCTGTCTGATCCAACTGGTTTGTTGCATTGTCCTTTTTGGTCCATATCCCATCTCTGTGCACCATCTCTCTGCCTCCTTCCCTGCCTTTGCCATGGAGAAGACACAAGACACGCATGCAGCTTGGTGCTTCCCTGTCGCACAGCTGCAGCCTGGAACCTCCCCACAATTCCTCCCAGTAGACTCAGGCCTGCCTCTCCCATCCTCTCCACATCTCCCAAGGTTCTGGCCTCCTCCAACACCATGGCCTCCTCATCACCTTGCTGAGAGATGGGTCTCCTGACCCATCTGCTCTCTTTTACATTTTGTTAAAACTCTTCCTGACAGTGTGGGGCCTCCCAACCCCCATTTGTTAAGGGGCTGAGTCCTCCTTTGAGTTCATATTGCTTGTTTCTACCTGTCTGCCATTGCCTGTCTGTCTGCCAGTCTGCCTTGTGAAGCCAAGGATCTTGGCAGCACTTACTCTCTAGTTCAGTTAAGGTTGGACACAAAGGTCTGGAGGGCACCCCGTGTGTGTCCTTTCTCATCTCTGTAGGTGGGTGTCAGAGTGACTACCTTGCTTACTTACCGGCTCCACATTGCCAGACACTATGTGGCTGGGGTAGAAGCTGCTGTCTCTGGGACCTGTGCATTGCTGTACTGAGATACTTGAAATTATTGGTTTTTTAGAAGGGAAAGTTTGTGTGGCTCCCAGAGGTCCATGCCCAACTGGCTTTGCTGCTGCAAACCTGTTCTGACTCGACATACCATTGTAGAAACTTATGGCAAAAGTGGCTTATTGACCCCATGGTGGCCAGGAAGCAAAGAGAGAAAAATGTAGAGGAAGGGGCTTCAAGGTCACACCCCCCACTAGCCTCCCCTCAGGTTCCACCACTTCTACACAGGGTGGGGGCCAAGCCTCCATCACATGGGCCTTAGAGAGAACCCTATCTAAATACCTGCGAGGACTGGCTCACTTCAGTGGAGCACCATTTAAAAGACGCAGAGAGCATTGTCTCCTCCTGGCACACAGTGGATTAAAATGAGGATGTGGCTGTCCTGGGTATGGTTGAGGAGAAGGTGTTATTGTAGATACAAGGGAGAACACAGCCAGAGACATCTGGAAAAGTCCAGACTGAACATGGTCAGCAGAATGGACCAAGCCATAAGAAGAGAGAAAGAGGGAGAGGGAAAGAGAAGAGACAGGGGACCAGGAGCCAAGAGTAGAGAGGTCATGAGAGAAGCCAAGGGCAGAACCAGGACAGCACATGGCCAAAATAAATGAGTTGTATAGGAGTCAGAAGTTGGGAGAGGGAAGAGAAGCTCAGGGGCTGGAGAGGTTTGGGGAGGGGGAGGGGCAAGAAGTCCCTGAGAGGAGCCAGGATGCTGGAACAGACACTTGCTGTGCTGAGAGAAACTGGCAGCCAGGTTTGATATGTTAGCAGGCACCTCAGTTAGCCATTTGTTCCCAGGTTCTTTGGGACCAATACACAGTAAGCATTAATCCAAGCCTGATTATTTTGTCACTTCTGTTGTTCACACTGAATAATCAGTGTGTCATGGCCATGTCACTCAAGGTATCGGCTATGGCTGGAGACTGGGGTTTCCTATGTAAGGTTCTTTCCCTGCCATTCAGGAAGCTGCCCCTGTAAGGGCCAAAGAGAAAGCGACAGTGAGGGAGGGCCAAAGAGGGAGCTGCAGTGGGGGCCATTCAACTCTATCCTCACTGGGTTCTGGAAGCAGACAATCAACAGTTCCTAAGTGAACTTGCAGGGCAGGGCAAGTGGCTCTGAGGTCACCACCACCCACCCTCAGGGACAATGACCAGAACCATCGAGCTGAGGAAGCACTTTAGCCACCTGGACTAGTGGTGACAATGGCATCCTAGCCTCTGGTTGTGAATGTTTGACTAGAAAGCCTTAGGGACCACTACTCAGGCACAGTCAGCTCTGCAAAGCCAGAGCAGGTGCTGCCATGCGTTCCCTCGCCTTCCGTTGTTCAATTAGGGCAGATGAATGAACAAATTGTTCACTGATCTAATCTTACACAGTTAGCACAACTGTCCTGATAAAAGACAATCTCGCAAAACACAGTCACTCTCGAGAATTCGCCATCCTCCACACTCTGCCCAGGCGAATGAGCTTCTTTGCATTGTTGGCTAGATGCTTTCAGACAGGCAAACAAACGCAATTAAACCACATTCCCTCCAGGGCCTCCATGCCCAGCCCCTCAGAGAGCAGAGGTCTCAACAACGGCCTCGCTTCGAGTTTCATGTTATTGACAAGATAACCCGTAAATCAAGGTTGTAGACCCTGGGGTTGAGTTGCTTTTGTGTCTCCTGAAATACATCTTCCGTCTTCGATGACTATCGATCAGGTGCCAGGTTTCAAGGCAGACCCTGGCCAAGGGGAAAGCAGGCCCCTCCTCTCAGTTTACAAGGGTGCCCAGGGACGGTTCTTGGCATTTCAGCAATTGTCAAGTCAGTAATTAAAGCTGAACCAGCCCTTAGCTGGCAATCAGATCTGTAATGGTGTTTGAGTTGCTGTTTAACTAAATCAGCCCTGGGTTTTGCTCATCAGCGCAAGCGTTCACATAGAGGCAAGATAGCAAGACAGTAAGCAGAGCCACCCACGCATCAACATGGGAGCTTATGGTTGTGTGGCCCTGGGCAAGTCACTTCCCCCTCCAGGCTCCCATTCCTTTGTCTGGAAGAGAGACAAGGGCGTCTCCCACCCAGGCTGCTCTGAAAGACTATGATTTGTGTTTATGAATACATCCTGTCCAGAAGATGGGGTTGAGGGGGTTGTGCTCTCTGGTCACCATGGTGATCCCAACGCTCCACATAACCCTGATGTAGATAAATAACAGGAATCCTGTGTATGGTGTCTTCACAACCCCAGCACCCTGCATCCTGTCAGTTACTACCTGTGGGCCCAGTTCTCCCCCTCCCTTTCTTCATAAGCTCTGAAGTAACTGTTATGCCCATATCACAGAGTCCCCCAAAGACCGACAAGAAGTCCGAATCTGCATGCAAAGGCAAAGAGCCTTTATTCAAACTTGTGATTGGACCCTTTGTGTGTCTGACACAATGGTACAAGTTCAGAGGGTCTCGAGCTCAGTTTTGATAGTTTTTTATCATAGCAGAGGTTAGGGTGAGGAATTTCTAAGGTTCACAACCCCTGATTGGTAGACATTTGTCTAGGGGTGTCTTGGTGAAAGGGGATGGGTGTGTGCTGGGCTAAGGGACATCTACAGTGATCCTATCTACAATGATTGGAACATTAGGTCTTTCCCCCTTGGATGCTGATTGGTCCGTTCCTTGGTGGTGCCTGGGTGGTCTCAGCTTGTGGTCTTTCCTGGAGTCAGGTATTGCATTAGGGTTAACCGAAACTCAGGTGTAGTTTCTGGTTGGTCTCTATCGAGCCTATCATGGCAACAATGTTGCCAAGTTGCCCTCCTACAGTAACCTCTCTCCAGGTTTGGTGGCTTGAAGGAGATCCTTCCCCCATCGTCTCAGGCACTTGCATACTTCATCCCCAGTTGGTGGCACAGCTTAAGAAGGCTTAGGGGGTGGGACCTTGTTGAAGGAAGTATGTGGGCCTTGAGAGTTTAAAGACTTGTAACGCTTCTAGTTCATTTTCTCTGCTCCATGCTTGTGGTTCAGGTTGTGAGTCCTCAGCTTCCTGCTCCTGCAGCCAGACCTTCACTCTGTCATCATGGACTCTAACCCTCAGAGTCACGAACCCAAATAAGCTCTTTCTTCTCGGAGTTATTCATGGTATTTATTACAGCAACAGAGAAGTCACTGCTCTGCCAGGTAAGGGCAGTCGGGGTGCCCAGCTGAGAACCAACTGTGTCCCTGCTTCAAGATGGACAGGCAGTACCATCTATCCACTCTTGCTGTAGCCTGCTAGCTCCTGGTGGATTTGTTGTTTGTTCATTCCATGGGGTGGTGGGCACATGTATGCCACAGTGCACATATAGGGGTCTCAGGGAAAGTTGATAGGTTCTTTCCCCCCACCGTGGTCCCAGGGATTGAACTCAGGTCATCGAGTTTGTACACCAAGTGCTTTCATGCCCTGAGCTCTCTCGTCTTGCAGCACTCCTGGTAAATTTCTAAGGCAGTACAGCAGTTCACAGCTGGGGGCCCAGGGCGCTCTGATCCTGTTGTGATGTATTCTGCACAATGGGAGCTCAGATCTCTTGGGAATCATGCTGTGACCAGGTGTCATCTGCATCCCGCCCCAGCAGATATTTCCATTTTGTCACCTTGATGCAGGAATGAATTCTCTAGCTTACAGCATGCTCACCCTGCTGGAAGAGATTGTTGTGAGGCAGCCAAGTCTTGTAGGTCAAAGATGAGAAGTCAAAGACATGAGCACCAAAGACATGACTCTGTACAGAGAATGGTCTGGATGGAGTGTGCATTGTTCAGTAAGCAAGGAGGGAGTGGACCAGATCCTGGTATTTGACTGGCAGTATAGTTCTAGATCTATCCACTATCAGGCTTTGATCAGAAACTACAGCAAGTATGGGAAAGGAGTTTAATATTGGGCCCCAAGCCTTCCCTAAATGGTAGATAGGACAGAGGAGTGAAGGTCATGGGCTGAGCTGAAGGTCACATGTTAAGATGACTGTCCCAGGCTGGAGGGAAGGTCACAGACCTGAGTATAAGAAGACTGGAAACCGCTGTCCATTGTCTCAGCTGTCCTCTCATCCTGTGCTGGTCCTGGGAAGGATGTGGGTGTTCTGGTGGAAGCTCTACCCCAGTCCCTAGCATCCATATACCCAAAGAGTCTGGAATGTTCTGGGGGAAGCTTCACCTCATCCCCCTCCTGCATCTCTTTCTCCCCAATCCCCACCTCATCTCAGAAAGCCCACCAAACAGAGCTCCTCCCCCAGAGATGCCTCAAGACCACCCCCACAGGGTATTTAAACTGCTCCCCATAAAACAGATAAGTGGTTTTTCGGTCTCTTTTCCCCATCTTCTGGGGGCATTATCTGGGAGCGTTTTACCCATTAAACCTGGGCTTTTCCTAATTCGGTTTGCTTTGGTCTGATTTGGATTGCTACATTGGCAGAGAGGCTTATCAGGGTGCAGAAACTTTTCAGCTGGGAGCACAAGCAAGGCCCTTGGCTAGCCCAGAGAATCTTTGGAAGACCAGTGAACCTGCTCTCAACCTGTCAGCTCTCATGTGAAGACTGCTCAGTCTAGCATGTCATGACGGTGGGGGGATGGGCTGGCAATCAGGCAGTTCTTTTCCATGTCACGCTATCTCATTTCAAAGCGGTCAAGAAAGCACACTCCAAATGACCTTCCCTGGAGTAAGCCAAGCCACATCTGGCTCCCGGCCCATGGGTGGGCATGCCGTCCCCAGATACCTGCCTCCAGGTCAGCTTCCTACCAGGCTCGCCTTAAAGATCTCTCCCTCCACTGGGTATGTCCCAAGAACCCTGGGGGCTCAGACTGACCCCTGGTCATCTTCCTAAACCAGTCATCCTGTCTCATAGCCACATAAATGCGAATGACACAGCCATACACATCTGCCCATGCCAGCAGGTCAGAGACTTCTATGTGGCCCATGTCACTCAGTCCCTACCAAAGCCCCCGAATCCCAACTACAAGGCATCTTTAGCAGCCATCCATCCTCTCCGGCATGCTTCCTTTGTCTGAAGTCTCATTTAGCTAACCCATCTGGCTCCACAGGCCCCATCCTCTTGTTTACCCAAGGCCATATCTCAGGCAAACTGTCTCTCAGGGGTTACCAAATAGATGACCACTTCTGCCACTCTAGAGATCCCTCCTGTGGGTACCAGTGCCTACCCCCTTACAAACAAGTCTTGGGGAATGAGAAAGGTCTGGGCTGGAGAATTCTTATTTCTCATGACTCACTCAGGCCCAGATGAGATTCTAGCAGGTTCTAATTTCAGATCTGGGGGGTGGGTGCCTCGATGTTTGTCTCCACTGTCTGCATCTCCAGCCGTCAAAACCAAGTTTCCTGAGTTCCCAGCCGGCTCCAGCTGGCTGGCCAGGAACAGGTTGGCAAATGGNGGGGGGGGGGTTTCAGTAGACAGGTGACACCAAGTCTTGAGCTTGGGCTGGCAGCCCCGCCCCCAACACATACACACTATCACACATACATCCGTAATGGAGAGAGAAGGTCTGTGGGACTGCCAGGCAGGGCTCTGGCAAGCAAAGATAATGTAATTTTGATTTTCTGTAAGCTCCACGTAAGTGACTGCAATCTGATGTGTGCCCCTGGGGCAGGCTAGGTGTTAGCGCTACCTTTTGGGAGAGACGGGCTGAAAGTTTCATGGCTGGAAGTGAACTAGGGAGGTGACATCCAGCATCTGGCGTCAGAAAAACCACAAGAAGAACCTCCAAGGGAAATGGTCACAGGGACGCATCAGACTAGGAGATAACAAACTTGTGTCCTGTGGACCCCAGCAGACAGAAAGGAGAGCTGACTGAAACTGGAGCCCGGAAGAAGGCATGTCGACCCATAAGCAGCCAGGATTCCTGATACGGCCAAGAAAGAGATCTAGCGCAGGTGCCACCCAACCTACCCCCACTTCTGGCAGGAGCTCCCCAAGTCCTTCCCTGCATGGCTGTACTGACATTGACATTCTATAGAAACCATCTGTCTGCTGCAGTAGGGGAGCGGGGTGGGGTCACTCACGGTCAATGCTCCAGAACATGGAGGTCCTCTCTCTGTTTCTGCAGGCCTTAGGGACAGAGGTATTTTGGAGGAGAGGTTCACCACAAAAGGGACTTAGGACGTGTGTGTGCACTGACAGTGATCTTAAAGGAACCCACTGACGGGGGTGGGGGTGGGGAGAGGTCCATGGAGCCTTCATGCAATCAGAAATCCATCCCTAACATTTTGGTGGCTTGTAGAGTTCTGGGAGCTATTTCTGGCCCTTGGGGTAGGGAGAGGGGCCATCGAAGGATCTTCTGTTGTATCAAGCTCCCTGGTGCTTGTTAATTGCCTTCCAGACAGAAGCAACCATGCCCTAGGCCTTGGGTGGTGCAGAGAAACATCAAGGGAGGGGAGCTGGTGCAGCCATGCTAGCCGTGAGCTCCATACACCAGGCCCTCAGCCTCTCTGACCTCAGCATCCCCTCTGAGAAGTGAGAGCAATCACAGTTCATTGGCAGGAATGCTGAGTGCTATAAGTGCCCCATATACCTATCCCTGTCCCACGCCCCTGCTCTGTGCTGGGCCCTGCAGCTTACTAGTCTTTCCGGAGGCTCAGGCTTTAAGTTGCCCAGCCATCAGTCAAAGGAACGTGTCAGATATTTCAACAGCATGATTGAACATGTTGCCTCTGATTTCAGGAAACCCAGCCTCACAGCCCCCAGGACCTAGCTCAGGTACCATATGTCTCCCTCAGAATAGAAAGCGGTAAAAATACACCATTGAAAATAGAGTCTGCCTCTCAATTTGGAAGTGCAATCTGCCCACCTCTGCCTGCCTCTGCCCGCAAGCTACTAATCGATTTACTTTTTGCCCCAGTATTCCCATCCTTGTCAGCACTCTTCCTCCACCCCCCATCTTTCCTGGCTCACTCTCCCAGCCCAAAGGCTGAAAATAGACCCTGGTGAGATTATTGGGCCTTGGTACCTCTCACCCCAGGGTCACCTAGGCAGAGCCCTGGGCCCACCTGAGGGTGTGGTGGCCCCTGTCCAGTGCTCTTACTCAGTAATGAAGTCACAGCTCCTACTTGGTGTCAGTTGAGGTGTCTGGGCTGGGATGTGGCTTCAGCAGATGGACCCAGCTCTGCCAGGCTGGGGGGGGGCTTCCCTGGAGAGAGCACAAGGGGCCACAAGGTTAGTAGTGCAGGCGATTCTGGGTGAGGGTCAGGGAACCTCATTGACTCTGTACCAGGATCTCCAGAAGAGGTAGTCTCTGGAGAGAGCCTTGGTGGACAGGAATCTATTTAATAAGCAGATGTTGGGGCAAGGCCCTGTCCCCACTCACAGGTTGACTGGTGCGGGGCCACCTGCAGATAGGGCTTCGTTACTTGGGAGTTTGTGCTCAAGAACTTTTGAAGTTTTGGTTTGTTTCTATGTGGTCTTGAATCATGGAAGAAGTTCAAGGCCAGCATCTCAGTCATCAGTGACAGAATTGGGGCATCTCCATCCTCTTGGGTATCTGTTCAGGGAGCAGCAGAAAGGCAAGCTGCCTATTGTCTCAGCCCACTGCAGAAATACAGTACTAGGGTGATTAACTGATGCAGGGTCCTGGGATGGGGATGGGAGGTGGGCTGGGGACCCTGCTTTTGGGACCCTGTCCCAGCCCCTCACTACCCTAGTCTGCCAGTCAAATCTACCCATTCAAGGCCCACCTGTTGTGCACCTATTCAGAGAAGGCCCCCTGGCTCATAGTTCAGTAGCCATAGAAGAATGAATGAATGAATGAATGAATGAATGAATGAGCCTTCACTAATGTGTGCTACCAGGAGCAGTGAGGAGGAAGAAGTGAATGAGACTTTCTGGCTGTTGGCCTCTAGGCTACTTGAATATTCATGAGGATATTCTCCCAAAGAGAAAAACAAACACAGGATCCTATGGGAGTCCAAGTGGAGGTGGGGCTAGCCATCCTCTCATCCTTGCATGCATTATATCCCCTATCCCAGGATGGAACAATTGCCAACCCCACCCACACCTGTGCTGGTGGTCACTAGAGGTACAACACAGGAGTTGCTCAGAGCACGCAATCCAAACAGGAGGCCTGAGACAAGCAATTGCAGCATCAGAATGCATCACAGGAAAGAGCCTTAATGAGGGGCATATGGGTTCTGGGAAGAAGATTGGCCAAACCAGGGGTGCACTCAGAGTCTGGGGTGGAGAAAGGATGTTAAGTGGGTGTTCGGTGAGCCAAACACAGGGCATCTAGGTGGTTTGTGTCAGTTTTCTTCTTGTCCAAGTGTCTACACATAGTTTGAATTATCTTTGGAAGGACAAAAGGATGTGCCAAAGGGACACAGGGAGGAGCTGAAAGTTCCTGAGAGCTCCAGCTGGATGCTTTGAGGAAAACAGTTTATGAATTACAATGCAAAGTGTAAAATAAATATTCATGAGACCCCAGCGATATAACTGAACGATTAAGTAAATAGCAGGGGAGGCGCAGCCAGTTCTAGTGCAAAATTCTAGTCACTTCATAGCTGCTTCACCCTTAGGGAGGCAAGACGCCATCCCACTCCAAAGAGGACAGACAAGCAAGCCACAGCAAAGGAGCCTGGCAAAGGCCACCTGCCAGCAGGCACAGGGTGTCCTGGTGACAGTGCCTCCCTCTATGATCTTGAGCGAATACCATTGCAGTGGTGTTTGTTGGGAGATCACAGGCGACTATGGGAAACACACTAGCCGAGGCTCCCTGGAGGGATCCCTGCAGAAACCAGTCTGCAGGCCTCCCCACAGTCACATAATCGAAGCAGGCAAAGCTAAAAAAGTCCCCAGCAGGATCCAAGAAGACCTGACCAACTAATCACATGGAGTCTTGTAGCATGAGGGGGCTTGCTTGTTGGGGTTTCTGTCCCACCCAGGTACCCCA
>LOJH01037443.1:4214-15268 GCA_001685095.1 Ellobius talpinus | reverse complement strand
GTGCGGGAGCCAGGCGGGACGAAAAGCAGGCCTGCTCCCCTTTCACTACAATTTAGAATGCTCCTCATCTATGCCCCCTTTTTTATACTTGTGCATCTTCCTTCTGCTAGGCCTTTTCTTTTAAGTCCTTCTGATTTGCACTGCCCTCTCCATACTTAATGAAGGATGAGTTTTGATCCTAGTATTTTTCTACTTAATATATGATACCATATACTCCGTTCATTTTAAAATATCAGTTACACATTTAAGGCAGTTGTCTTTTGAGAAATTTCGTTCCTTTTATGATTGACTCCTAAATGAATTCATTTTAGTATCACCTGGTACTCTTTAATAAAAGCCACATTATCCCTCCCTGTCTTCTCTCCCAGCTTTCAGTTTGTGTGCTGCTAGTGCCAATCATTTGTCAGACCATTCTGTTTCCAAGGAAGCCTCCAAGGTAAAAAGATGGTATGAGATAGGGTAGCACATGTGCACCCTAAGTGACAATAAGCTGCTGCAATGAGTGTCACCAATCACCTTCCATTCTGTAGGAAAGAACTGATGACACTATGCCCTGCAAGTGTGACACCATCTCCTTAAATGCTATCCTGCACCGAGCAATGAACATTGACCTGTGCCTGCCGGGTCCAGCAGTACCACGTACTAGTCCTATGTGGGAGCAAGTCCCAGTGCAGGTGTGGACACACGGCCCAACAGACACTGCTGAACAGCAAGGCTTGTTTTGTCAGGGCAACCAGTTAATGTATTTGGTGATCACAACCAACAGTCCAAGGGATTAGAAACTCTTTGGAGAGGTCTTTTTTGGTTCTCACAAGCTCTGCCTGACACTGTTACAGGTTAGGAGGGCAGCTTCCTCTAATGCTCCTTCCCTTGGGCTTTCTCTGCATTTCAGACTTCCTCCTGCCACAGGACAATCAGCAACCTCTGTCACAACCGTTCTCTATACTCCAGAAACAGTGTTTGCCAAAGTCTAACAAAAAAAGTATAATCAGTTAGTCAAATTCCAAGTGGTAATATTTTATATTTTAGAAAATACTAAAGAAAAGAAAATGTCCCAAGTATAAAAACAATTTAATTACAAAACCTTGAAAATATTATATTAAAATCACTATTCTTTTATAAGTATAATTGTGACAGTACACATTAAACAGGCAGAGAGGGGGCATGAGTGTCATCTGTAAGGCATTCATTTAAAAATGATTTCTTCTCTTCCCCGGGAAGAATTCCAAATAAGAAGTCCAAGGACAGCTGTTTGGCTCCAGATGTTTTTGGAGATCATCAATGCATATTTAAACTGAGAGTCAGGACCTGGACAGAGATGTTAAAAACATAAAATAGCTGGTTTATGACACCTTTAAATTACTTTCTTTAAGCATTTAAAATAAAAGCAAGAACAGATGGTGAAGACTTAGTTAAAGAGAGAACCATTAAAATAATCTCAGCTGGAGAGTTCTGAGTAGAATTCTGTGATCTATGAACAATTAGGCAAAATTTTAAAGTGCCTATTTAGTAAAAGGGTCTGTGGCATGACAACTATATACCATTAAACTGATATCTAACAACATTGGGAATCCTATACTACGTAAGGTTAGACGCGGTAAAGTGCTACCAAAAGAACTAAAACACGCGTTACACAGATAGACACAATTGCATGTTTCTTCAAAAATACAGTCAATGTCACTTCTCGGTTTGCACATCTCCATTTTAGTCAACATTCTGATAACGTCTATATGCTCCATACTAAGGGATATACAGGCAATATACACATTTTAATGTAATAATGTTATATGTGATTTCTACATTTAGAACAACGTGATTCCTTTCTTCACATTGCTTTTTTTAAAAACTAAAGTCAGTAACCAATTTACATGATTCCCACAAATAAAGGAATTTCCATTTCCACAAATAAATTTATAAATACATACAAATATCGTTTTAACTTTGTTGTAGTGGGGTTTAGCTCACTGATAACACATACTCCAACATAAAATCATCTTTGTACATAATCCAATGTGCATCTAGCTATAATTACTTTGATGTTCTCTCTCTTGCCTTCCCCCCACTCTGTGTGTGTGCGTGTGCGTCTGTGTGTCTGCATCTTTACTGTTCAGAGTCCTGCTGAATGACATAAACTCTGCAGCTGTTGAACTCCAAGTGCTGAGTCAGTAATTTTTGACTAACAGGTTCTGGCAATAGCTATAATCTTATCGATAACCCCCAGTGAGAAAATGATTGTTATTGATGGTAATGGAGCCAGAGTTTGATGAAAGGGGTTGAGACTAGCCCAGCAATAACAGACAAGGTATAAAGTTTAAACCTCTTTATTGCATAGCTGACCCCAATTACATTTCATGACAAATAACACCCTTTATTCAAACACCTGGTACCAAATGTGGCCACTTCAAATTTCTCCCTCATGGGAGCATCTAATCATTTTGAGGTATAAAAACAATGAACATTAATTGCCAGTTTTATACTTGAGATGCTGGACCTCTCGGAAGTTGAGCAATTTTTTTTAAGGCTTTGGCTTATTGAGGATGATTTTAAAGGCACTTCCACTAACTAATGATTGCTAAAAATAAAGATAAAAATAAAAATAATAATAATAATAATTAATAATAATAATACAAGCCAAGGTAGAGATTAAGCACATGAGCCGACGGTGCACGCAAAATGCAATGTGCTTTCTAAAGGCACCTGACTGTTCTAGTTGCATCAAACCGAGTGATGACTGTATTCATTTCAAGAGGATAACATTGCTAAAAGCACGAGGACTTTCTGCTGGGCACCAACACCGAACGTTTACTTAGAACTAATGTATGGATGCCATTTTTAATTTATATGGGAATTCTGCAGGAAGACTCCAGGTTGTTTCTCTCAGGAGGGCTATTGTACATGAATGACAAAGGTCTGAGACCTAGCTCTAGAACTGACTAGCACAGCCTCCAGTCTTTAGTTAGGTACTTTGAACAAGCTAGACACTTAGTAAATGCTGTGTTGTCGTCTACACAACACAGCAATAACAGTGCCTATGTAGTATGTGTAATTTACTCTGAGTAAGGAACCTGGAACCACAGTTAGCCTGTAAGAAGTGATAACCTAAACTTCTATTATTAGGATTATGAGTAGAACAAAAAGGCCTATGACATCTTTGTATTTCTTTAACTGAATAAGACACACTACTTCTCCTTAATGAAGTACTGGAACAAACTATGAAAGTGTCACTATCTTTTGTGTGACATGCATATCTATTTACTTATTTAATAATCAATGTGTGAGAGTGGGAGAGGGGACACTGCCCCTCTCATCCGCCATGTGGTGGTGAGGGTAAGGGAAAGATGCCCTCCCCTCTTGCCCCTGTTACTTGAGGTAGGCGAGGGAGCTGACCCTCTCCCTTACCAGCCACAGCACCCAGGAAAGTGGACTCTATACCTCGCCTGGGCAGCAGAGTAGAGCTTACCCTATTGATGGATTTTGGGTGAATCAATAACACAGGGCACCAACAGGATTTCCAAAAAGAGTCCTCGTAAGGACCCAGTATCAACAGTGTAGCTGAAACCAGAGGTGTTGGACCAAACTAATGATTCTTTGCAATGAATACTTGCAAGTATAGGTATATGAACTGAAATAGTCATAAAAAATGAATCCTGTGTGATTCACTGTGTCACACTACAACTTCTATGACAAGCTCTCTCTTCCTTTCTTTTTCTCTCTTTCTTCTTTCCTTCTTTCTTTTTCTCTTTTTTTCCTTTTCTCTTAAATTTTATTTTATTTTTGTGGGGAAGGTATAAGGGCAGAGGGTGGATACAAGGGGATTGGGAGATTAATGGAATCGAGATGCATGATGTGAGAGACACAAAGAATAAATAAGCTAATCAATAAAAAAATAAGAAAGAGCTTTGAGGGAATAGGTGCTAATAAAGTTAAGAAAGGGAAAATATCTTGAAAGAACTGTGTTTTCCTCTTAAGAAGATGGGCAGAATCTTGGGGATGACTTAGTTAGCCTTTTATTGCTGCCTTGTTGCAAATCAATTCATTTTTCCAGCAGTCAAGCCAGATGGATTCCTCTAAAAGTAAATAGAACTGGGCCACCTGTTTTATACTTATTTTTCTCCGTTCACAGGAACAGTTTTCCTTCACTAGTCACACAACTAATTATGCTGAAGATTGTGTGTCTAATCCAAGTAGAAGAAATCCATGTTAGCTGTGTCAACTCTTGAAGGAAAAAACTTCAACACTGAGACACTCAGGAATGTGACTGGTAGCTGACCACGTTCTTATGTGTTAGGGTTTCTATTGCTATAGTGAAACACCACGACCAAAAAGCAAGTTAGGGAGGAATAACACTGTTCAACAATCAACGGAAGGCAGGGCCGGAATCCTAACAAGGCAGAAAGAAACCTGGAGGTTTGTAAGGACCATCCATGGAGGGGTGATGCTTTTCTGGCTTGCTCCTCATGGCTTGCTCAGAACTGACAGTCCTGGATACATACCACCACTCACAATGGGCTGGAGCCTCCCCTATCAATTACCAATTAAGAAAATGCTCTATATTTTCTAGCCCACAGCGCCATCTTTTGGAGGCATTTCTGTAATTGAGGTTTCCTCCTTAAAGGCGACTATAGTTTGTGTCAAGTGGACAAAAATCTAGCCAGCATATCCTGCATTCCTGCTTCTTGAGGATGCTGAAGGGTGGAGCATAGAACTGGAGTTAAGACTACTGAATAGGGCCATCTTTTGTTCCTTAGGTGATTTCTGTGAATACGTTCAAGGGCATATTGAAAAGAAAGCTGTTAATGGCCATTTCCAGAGGACTGAATACTGAAAAGGAGCAAGAACCTTCTCCACTGTTCCTCGTCCATCTGCTCTTTGTGTTTCTTATTGGAAGCTAACACTGATCCACTGTCACAAGAGAGTGGATTAGGGGTTCTGTATTATATAAGAATAAATCCTTCAAGGGCAAGACTGGAGATGACAGGCAGGAATTATATGCCTGGCACACAGAATAAAGGACACTCTCTCTAGGAATTCTTTCCTGACCTTTGCAGTAGACCAAAGTAAGTTCTATGCACATTCTCACAGTGATGTTGATCCTCTAATCCCTGATTCTACCACGCCTTAGTTACTAGTCTGCCCTGCTGGACCATTGTGGAGGCCCGAAAATATGAGCCTGTTTCCACGTTGACCAAAGGTCAGAGATTTGGAACTTTCCTCTAGTTCCTTCAAAGTTATTGTGCCTCTATCTCAAACAAAGTTCCCACCTAGGTGTTAAGCAGAAGTTCTGCTCTCTCCAGGTGTGACTAATGGCCCGACTTTGTGCTCCAGGAATAGGGAAGTAGATTGTTCCTATCTCAAACAAGACTCTAAGGATCCAACTAAGTTCCAGTTCCCTTTATGGATATGACTTTGGATTCCACCCAGGGAGTGGTTTGCCTACAAAATGTTTTGGTCTAGAGTGTGAGCATAACTTAGTGACTTGTTTTGTTCTAGCAACAGAATGTTTATCTATGAATGTAGCCTGCGACTTTCAATAAGTATATTCATTTTCCTTGTATCATTTTAATACAGTCTTTTGTCTTACTCCTACCTTTTGGGGTCAGGGGTATTTTAAGTTGTTGGAAATTAAACGCAGGCAAATTTTCTGTACTCATTGGAATTATCTTCCAATACTATCTTATATGTTTCTGTTTTATTATTTTCATTTACATCTTCATATTCTTTACTATGCTTCTAAATACCTGGCAAGAGGTATTTTTGTCGAGGCTCGTTCCTGACAGACCATGGCTGAAGAAGGGCAGGGACCGTATTTAATATGCTAGTCAGCATTTTCTAATATGCTTGTCATCCACAGATATGTCTGAATATAGTTGGTGGCTGTGTGTGTTAAATGTACCAGACATCTCATCAACCATTGAAGTATGAGATAATTAAAGGCAGTTCTTTCTCTCCAAGAACTAGTAGGCTACAAAAGACAAAATATTAGCTATGTATAATTCTTGGCAAACTAGGACCATTTTCTAGCATTTTTATGCAAAATTTAATTAATTTAACATGTCACACATAAGCAAATGCAAAGCATTCATAGATAAGAAACTAAAACCATAATGTCCTTAGTAGTTTGAAAACATTGCATAAGAATTTAGTGCACCAGTTCATAAAACAAAGACATTAAAACAATGGTCATCTTCCTGTATCACAGTTCTACCTAGGAAAAACTCATGCTTAGTCTCATTGATCTGTCCTATCCCTTTAAGAGACAAGCCCTGCTCACTCCCTCCCCAATCCACTGAGGCAGGCAGATCTTCCTTCTTGCTTGCAGCTTGACCCTCTTCCTTTTCTATTTCTCTCCCGAAGAGGCAGCTTCCGTCTCTGTCTCTGTCTCTCTCTCTCTCTCTCTTTCTTCTTCTTCTCCCCTTCTCTCTTTCCCCTCCATAACCCACTAAATAAATATCCAACCTCACTCTGCATGGCATGCCTATCCATCTGTCTCTCACCCACCATGTGGCTCCCTGCCTGGGACTAGCCACCTTCAGAGATCTGTGGTGTGGTCTCACAGCATGCCCATATGTCTGTCTCTCCTTGTGGGACTGGCTGCCCCATCGAGGTCTCTCACCCACCATNATAAATATCCAACCTCACTCTGCATGGCATGCCTATCCATCTGTCTCTCACCCACCATGTGGCTCCCTGCCTGGGACTAGCCACCTTCAGAGATCTGTGGTGTGGTCTCACAGCATGCCCATATGTCTGTCTCTCCTTGTGGGACTGGCTGCCCCATCGAGGTCTCTCACCCACCATGCGGCTCCCTGCCTGGGACTCATGGCCCTACTGCAGCCATTCGGTGAACTAAGCTGCCCCTGCCTGGGACTGGCTGCTCTTGGGACCCACTGTCTGCTGCCTACCACCACATGGCCTGCTGCCTACCACCACTCAGGTTCCTGCAGCATTTCTGCTACTGCAGCCGCTAGGGATCCGCAGAATTTTACTTAATCCATTACACTCTTGTGATCAACTACCCCAGTTTCAGCTCCTTAGCTCAGTTTACAAGAGTATATACAAAGGCGCCTCTACCTGCCACATCTAAATTATACTCTTCCCCAGGAATTTTAAATGCCCCTTTACATGGACTTAATTTCCCCTTGAAATCCAAGTCTATTTCTGGGTGTTCCACTTTGTTCTGTAAATCATTTATATCTTGATCATAAATTACGAAACATCTTAGTTGCTGAGGCCCTCTGAAACACTATGGCCCTACTCCACATTCTAAGCCTTTGGATCTTTAACTGTAAATGTTTTTATGCAAAGATTGACTAGAAAACTACTTGTGATCTTATTTGGTGTGACTACAGAAAGGATTATTTGAGGTAAACTAAAAGGAAAAAGCCATATTTACTGATTTGTGTATTTCTCTCTAGTAATTAATGTATTTGTCTATTTCTCACTGAAACAGGATATTCAATGTCTAGCTGCTAAAGCACACATTAAAAATAATGAGTTGGTGATGAAGAGGATAATAAAACACACACTACATAGTGAAAAAGTAGAAAGCAACAAGACTACACTGGAGAGGAAAGGAACCAGCATGGGGTAGGGACAGAAATACAGGCAAGGGCACTGGAAGAGGAGGTCAAATAAGAACAAAGTATAACCATATATCAGGAAAATTCCATATTAAAACTCATTACTTTGTAAACTTATGTAAACATTAAACATTGTAGATACAAGCCAGTCATGGTAGGAAAAAAATAATCACAGAATGTTCAACAACATATTAATTACTTGGCAGAGCAACATAATTCTCTTAATGCAAAGATAGAAAAGGCCAGCTGGCTAGGGCAAAATTTATCCTCCACAGGAAGTAAATGAAGCAGGCTCTCTGAACAGATCTGCAAAGGGGCCCAGAAGGGAGGACTCCCAGAGGGGAGCCCTTTATCCTGTCATGTTGGAGTGCTTTTCCATAATGTAATTGTCTGTCCTGTCCCTTTAAGAGACAAGCTCCACCAACTCTCCCCCATCCACCCACGGAGGCAAGGTGATCTTCAACTTCCAGCCTGAGTTCCTTCCTTTCCATAGCTTCTGCTTCGCTTTCTCCCTTCTCCCTACTTCTTCCCTTCTCCTCTCTCTCTCTCTCTCTCTCTCTGATTTTTGTGTTTGTGTCTATCCTTGTATATAAAAAGTAAAATNNTCTCTCTCTCTCTCTCTCTCTCTCTCTCTCTCTCTCTCTCTCTCCTCTTCCCCCCTTTCCCCTTCCCTCTTTCCCCTTCATAACCCACTAAATAAATACCTACTTTCTCTGCATGGTGCGTCTTTGTCTCTCACTCACCACCTGGCTCCCTGCCTGGGACTTGCTGGGACTTGTGGCCAATGGGCCACTCGTAGAACTGCATTTTACTTTTTAGCATAACACATACCCTATCTAGAAACACCATTTTCCACCTTTTTGTTGTTCTCTCTGAAACATACACACACACACACACAGAGCCATTGCTGCTGCTGCTGCTGCTGTTGCTGCTGCCAGAATCAATACTGTGCATATGTAAGATGAAAACAAACTTGAAATCTAGAAAAAGACATCACTCCACTTCTTGCCTAGGTTAAACTAGAAGACTAAGTGTTGCTAATGTAGGGGCTCCTGCATGTACAGTAGGAGAAATTAGATCTGCCAACTAGCCAAACTAGGGAAATAGAGACTTTAAGTTACATTCCCTCAATTGTGGGAGGACTCTGGGCACAGAAGCACTATGATCTCACTGTTTCCTTTAGACCCCATATTGTGGGCCTGGAAATGCAAGAGGATTTCTGCCTTATTCCAGGATGGCAGATGACCCCTATCTACAGTACATTTCAGTATGGTGACCCACTGCACCATAAGCATTTGAGATATAGCTCAATCAAACTTAGGTATACCTTAAACGTAAAATACATACTTGATTTAATAACATATGCATAAATAAGAAAGGCAGCTTATTCATACTTATTAATAGACCCTGAAGTATTTTCAGAATGTTGAATCAAATAGAGCTTTATGCGTATTAGAAAAGCTGTCTATTACTAAGCTACATCCACAACTTAAAATTTTTTGAGAAAAGAGTTCACTGTATACTTCAGCTTGAATTCACAATGTGGCCCAGGCAGGCCACAAACACACAGTCCTCCTGCCCTACCAACCTAAATGCTGAAATTACAGGCATGTGCTACACTATACGGCTTAAATACCTTTCCAATATTACCTTTTCTGTTTTTCTTCCTCTAACACAGCTATTTCAAAATTTTTAGTGATTTATAGTTCGCACAGATGGCTCACATTCTGTTTTTATTGGACAACATCTCTCTACATGGTCATCTATCATTTAGGTGGAGAACTCGAGGTTGGGACTGACTAACAGATAGACAGAGGGGGGTATTCTTTAGTTCTCCCTCCACCCATGACTAAGTCGGATACAACAATACATCCATCTGATCTGAATCTTCTTTTTAGTCAATTAAAAAGGCAAATAGTTTGATGTCATGGAAGACAGTCACAGAGTCCAGAAATTGTCCCCTATCATTGCAGAAGAGACATTTGCCCATGAAGGACAGTATCTGAGAGAGAGCTTTGGCTTGGTCCAACAGAGTAACCCAAGATTATTTGTCTTTGCAAAGCTCTCCTCCAGAGACAATAAACAAAAGCTCTGAGCAAGACAGATTTTTAAGTTACCCATTTGTCTTAGTTAAGGTTTCTAATCCTGAGATGAAATACCATGACCAAAAGTAAGTTGGGGAGGAAACATTTCAGCTTACACTTCCAGGTAACAGTCCATCACTGAGGGAAGTCAGCACAGGAATTCAAACAGGATAGGAACCTAACGGCAAGAGCTGATGCAGAGGCCATGGAGGGGTGCTGCTTACTGACTTGTTCCCTATGGCTTACTCAACCTCCTTTCTTATAGAACCCAGGACCACCAGCCCAGGGATGGTACCATCCACAATGGGCTGGGACCTATCATAGCAACAACTGATTAAGAAAATGACTTACAACCAGATCTTATGGAGGTATTTTCTCAGTTGAGGTTCACTCCTGAGATCCCTCTAGATTCTGTCAAGTGGACATAAAACTAGCCAGCATTTGGGTTACTGAGGCAAGGAATGCAGACGCTAATACTTTCCTTTTGGTGACTTGGAAGACCTAATAAACTCTGAAGTTTCTAATGTAAAAAAAAAGAAAAACAGTAGTACCCACTCATACTATTTTTAAAACAGAGGTCCTGGGTCACTTCTGAACTTCTTACAGAACCTATTTTTTTTCTTTTTTTTTTCTTTTGGGTTTTCCAGAATTTCTCTACATAGCTCTGGTTGTCCTATAGCCCTGGCTGTCCTGGAACTTTCTCTGTTGATCAGGCTGGCCTCAAATTCAGAGATTTATCTGCCTCTTCCTTCCAACTACTGGAACTATGGCATTTTTGTGTGACTAAAGATGTCTATAAAGAACTCATGATCATCAGTATCTATTATTTCTTTTTATTTTTATTTTGTATTTGTTTTGGGGTTTTGTTTTGTTTTGTTCTTGAGATTCAGTATATAGCTCTAGCTGTCCTGTAACTCACAATATAGAGCCAGCTAGCTTTGAACCCACAGAGGTTCATCTGCCTCTGCCTTCCAAGCCCTGGGATTAAAGACAAGCACCACCACACTCAGCAAGCTATTATTCCTCAAATGTATCATTAGCACTTCGCCCAGGTTTAGGATAATGATGATTATTGATTGACTTTAAAAGATGAGAAAATGGGGGATTAAAGATATTTCTCAGCAGCTAACAGTACCTGCTGTTCTTCCAGAAGACTGGAGTGCAGTTCCCAGCATCCAAATCAAGCCATTCATAACTGCCTGTAACTCCAATTCTGGGGGCAGGATCTAATACCTTCTTCTGTCTTCCTCTGATATTCATACACATACATGCACATAGACACACAGACATGAATAAAAATAAAAGTCCACCACTTTTAAGGGTTAAAAATGGAATCTTGGGCTGGAGAGATGGCTCAGAGTTTAAGAGCATTGCCTGCTCTTCCAAAGGT
>LOJH01037442.1:0-15269 GCA_001685095.1 Ellobius talpinus | reverse complement strand
TGCTTAAATGAATACAATTTGTGTGTTGTTATTTCAGGTGTAAAGCTAGCCGGGTGGGAGCCGGGTGGGACGAAAAGCAGGCCTGCACTCCCCCTATCACTACACCTACCATCAGGTTCTGCTTTTTAAGTTGCAACATTTAGATTATAGACATCAAAGTGGCTCTTCATCCGGCTGCACTAAACCCTGCAGCTGCTCGTTTTCTGTTTCTTCACCCCTTTTCCTTTTTCAAGTTTTGTCCCCATTATCTCTCTACCTTTCTATTGTGATTTTCAAAAGTTCATTTTTTTGACTCTACTTTTTCTCCCTTCTTGCCATATTAATTACACTTGCACTGTCACTTTAAGAAAAACCACGTGCCTGGATTTCTGCCTGCATGTATGTTGGTGCCCTGTTTTCATGCCCCGTGACCAGGGAAGCCAGAAGAGGGCATTAGATCACCCCCAAACATATTTAGAATTAGTCGTGAGCTACCATGTGGTCGCTGGGAATTGAACTCATGTCCTCAAGAACAGCAATCAGGGCTTTTAAACCTGTGTCACTTACGACACAACCAATACTCGCAATGCACACAACTAACGTGAATCCACTGTTACATAATTAATACTGTACCTCAGGGTAACGAGGCCACTTGTATTCTATTCTCTCCAGACTGTCCTCACTATTGGTGACATCACCTTACATGCAAGCAAACGTACATGCAGACATGTTCATATTAGATGGGTTGCTGACATCGTTAGCTAAAGGACAAGGGAAGTAGAGCTTTCATTTGAACCCTTTTATTTTTAATGCATCGCTGTTTGTTACGAAGGTCAGAGAATCTGCTCTGTCCCATTTCTCTTCTTTGAAGGACTTCTTTAAACATGTCCTTAGAGACAAACTGCCTCAGCAAATTCTCTCACCCTTTCTCACTTGGGAAAACTGTTCTTTCCCTGTTGAATGTTTTAGGTGCAGAGCTGGAGTTTGGTGAAGTTTTGCTCTATACACATTTAAAGTACTGCATCCCGCTGCCTTCTTGCTTGAGATTTCTGAGAAATTGGATGTGTTCCTGTATTTGCCTCACTGCAGGAAGCTGCTGCTTTCTTTGGATTTATATCAGAATTTTTCTTTGTTTTTGATTTTCTGTCATTTGAGTGTGACATGCTTGTGTGTCAGGCTTTAAAAATGGGTGGTTTTTTTAGCATTTAATATGCTGTACTCTATGCTTCCATAATCTGTGACTGTTACTAACACTAATTTGGGGGAAAATTCTCAGTCATTATTAATATTTCTTCTGTTCCTTTCTTCTCATTTTTTATTTCTATATCTTTATTTTTAGCTACCCTTCACTTTGTGAATATTCTGTTCCACTCCTCCCTACCTTACCTGGAAAAGGATAATTCTTTTATTAAAAATTATTTTTTCATTTGCATGATTTGCCTTACTCTTAATTTGCACACACCCCAGTCCTAGCCTGCGATTTAGTAAAGTGGGGCTTTTGAGTTTGTTTTGAAAGCTTCGTGTGTTCTAGCCCAAACACTCCAAGGTGTACATTATACACGAGCACCGCTGGAGGTGCAGCCCTGCTTTGATGCAGTTGGCACTGGACTTTCCTTTATCCTATCCTGCACCTCTTCACCTAAAGTTTCTCCTGATACAGATGCTGCTGGTAGAAATCCATTGCCTTCCTTGTTCGCCAACGCTTGTTGGTTCTGAAGTGTTCTTTTGGCCATCGATTTTCAGTAGAGTTCTGCTATGCTCAGAGAGCCAGTTTTGACCAATGTATTAAGGCTCATTTTAAGGAGTGGAAGATTATCCACCTTAGCGACTTCCCGATGTCCATGTTGCACTTGTTGGGAGATTGTGGAATGATCTATCCAAACCATTCCTGTCAGGTTGGTGCTCGGTGTGTCTGGGTTCTCTTTACACTGATTTGAAACCTTGTCTGTGTTTTAATTCCATTAGTGATAGAGGAGTGCGGAGTCTTCTGGCCGTGATTGTAAACTCATTTTTGCTTTTCAATTCTACTTTTGTTTCATTTATTTTGAAACCGTTTTCAGTTCTGTAAACTGAGACTTGGCTGGTCTGTTGGTGACCTGAACCCTTTGCTAAAAATACTATAAGATTCATAAATGCTTAACTCTAGCTGTTTCTTAGATAAAATCAATTATATGCTGACCTTCCCCCAAACTGAGTTTTCTAGATTAGTCTCGTATATGCCATAGTGAATAAATTTGTGATTATGAAAGCATTTTGAGAATTGCCGAAAGCTTAGTCCACTAATACAGTTAAAGTATACCAGTTAAGAGTTACAAATGTCAAAATCCAAATTTAGAAAGCGGACCCAGGAAACACTCCAGTTATGATAACAATATACTCCTGTGGCTTCCCTTCTACCTACACATATCTTCATTTCCAGTGACCTGTTTGCCTGTTTCTCCTCTTTATCAATCATGAACTATGCCCCAGTCTCTGGGTCAAGACTAACAGTGGGCTCACTAAAGGTGTAAATAAAACATAACAAGGGGCTGGCAGTGCGCTCAGCACAGCGCTAGATCAGACTTCCAGGGGTTCTGAGTTCAGTGCCATGCATAAAAACAGCAAACCCACATTCCAGATGACTTGCAGAGGGCTTTCAGTTTCAGTACTGGACCTTCTTAGGAGCTTTGAGCTTCATATCTTGATGTAACCCATCACAGTTTGTCTTTGTATCAATATTGAAAGTCTTCCCTCTGTAGAAAGCCACCTCTTGGCCATGGGCAAACAGATGATTGGTAGTCTTACACCTCAGAAAACTTCAAGTTATGAATCTAAAGTCCCCTGGAATAATATAAATGGTTATAATTGTATCACAAAAATCATTTTGTGTTGAGAATGTAAGAGTTCAAAATTTACGCAATGAATGAGCGATGATTGTAAATTTTATTTTACTGTCCTGTGGAATGGTGGTTTTCTTTGTAAAAGCAGCATTTTAACGGCTTCTTTTGTTTGACTTCTGATTTGCAGGAAGTAGAAAGGTAATATTGCACCTTAAAATGCTGTTTCTCTTTGTCATTGTGTCCAACTGTCTGAAAAGCAGAATGCCAGATTAAGGAGCCAGTGGCGAGTCTAAAACATGCCACACACTTCCATTACGGGTTAACCACTTATAAGAAAAAAATAGTCTGGTTTTATTTTTTTTGAGGGAACAATCTGATTAAATAAGCTGTTTTCTTTGATAGTGATTATTTTTAATCTCACGTTCCTGTCTATAAACTCCAGTTTCAATGACTTCCTCTGATTTTTAGCAATGGGTGTTTTGATATTGCAACAGGATATTATGCAAATATAAATCATGTTGGATTAGAATATTTCCTAAGAAGCAGAAGCAATGTTCTTGCTGGCTCGATAAGTGTAAATGACTCTAATTATCCTTTCCTATACAGCTTTCTGAGAAAAAAAATATCAGGCTGTAGGGGGAACAATCAACTAGACTGTCTGTGTTGAGAAATAGGTAGTTAATTCAATTCATGGAGGACAAAGTGCTTAATTACCTCATAGGACCAACTTTCTTGGTTTCTTCTTACTTGAGACACATCTGGGGAATATAAATAATGAATGACGAATCTTCCTCTGTGTCATTAATACAGTTCACAGACTCAGCCCCCCAAAAACTCTAGCATGATTTGTGTGTGTGCAGGAGGTAGTGTATGTTCATGTGGGAGAATTGTGTGCACACACGAAGGCCAGCGATTAACCTTGATTGTCATTCCCCACAAGCTGCCACCTTGTTTTGGAGGCGGGGATCGCATTGGGACCTGGTGTGTCACAGCTTTCTGATACAGACACATAGAATCAAGGCAGCAGCGACTGAAAGGTGAGCTCACCTGTTTTGGTTTTTCTGCTTCTTAAAGTTTTTAAATCAAAAGGTCAAAGATAAATAATTCTCCCATTTCAAAACACTTAAAAGGGCACCTGATATGTATCTAGCTGGCCCTAATTTCTTTACGGATCAATAAATGTAAGGAGAATGATTAGAAACTAAGGTAAAATGAGGCGTGGGGGTATGTCCCCTCCTTTTTGAGATCATAATATAGTTACATCATTTATTTCTTCCTTTTATTCTCTCTAAACCCTCCAATACACCCCTCCTTGTTCTCTGTCAACTGCATAGCTTTTTTATTGATCATTAATTGTATATATATGTATATATGTATACATATATATGTAATATATATGCATATATAAATATATACTATATATCATGCTCAGTTTGCATAATGTTTCTTGTATGTTTTCAGGGCTGAGCCTTTGGTATTGGATAACAAATAGGCGTGCTCTTCCATGGGGAAGACTATTGCTCCCACTCAGCATTCTGTAGTTACTTATAGATCTCTGGTAGGGTTGAGGTCTTACGTTGTTTCTCCGGTCCACTTTGATACGTCAATTAATGTCCTTTTTGGGCTTCTGTTTAGGCAATCATATTGATGAGACTTTATGGGTGCAGTTTGTGACCCACAAGAGACTCCCAGATCTTTTAGCTCTTAGAATCATTCCACACCCTCCTTACAATGTCCAGAGCCTTATCTGCAGGATAAGATCTATCTATTGGCACGGGTCCACAACTCTGCATGTTCATTGGTTGTGGTTTTCTTTAATAGTCTCTGTCTGTTGCAAAGAGAAATTTCTTTAATGAGTGTTACACTTATCTGTGGGTATAAGGACAAGTATTTAAAATGCAGTTAGGGATTATGTTGGCTTAGTAAATTCGTGGCTGTAGATTCTCCCCCAGTATTATGATTTCATTGGCACTAAGTAATCAATGAAATTTCCAGAACCAAGTGTGATTTTCCTCTTGTAGAGTGAGTCTTAAGTCCACTTAGAGAACTTATTATTACTACTAGGTATGTGTTCCACTACTGTACCCTGAAAGATGGTGCCATGCTGATCTTTGTCATGGTTCATAGTCGTCATAGCTGGGTACCACTGTTGTTTGCCTCTCTCCTTTGGAAGCTTTCGTGACACCTTCAGGAACCACAGGGGTGGGTGTCCAGGTCAGGTTTTGCTCAGGGGTCTTTGGATTCTATGTCTGAAGTGCGTGGTGTCTTCAGCGATAGGGTCTTATCTTCCATCTCTAGGGTGGTAACCATGGGCAGTATCAATAGGCTGTATGTTTGGGGGTGTCTCAGACAGTCCTGACCAAGAACTCAAAAGGAGTCTTCTCATACATGGTACTGAGGTTTTTGTTGGGTGGTCTTTTGTTCTTGGGGAGAGAATGGTCTCAGATGTGAAAAGTTCATTTAATCTATATATGTATATTTATACAAATAATTCCATATATTATAGGATTTTTAGATAGCTAAAAGTGTGATTGTTTCGGATTTTGTAGACATTCTTATCCTTATTTCACCCTGACCCCTCCTCCTTCTGCATCCTTCTTCCTCTTTCATCTGGATTTTCTTTCCCCTCTTTTGGGAAAGAGCCTCCCCTTTCCCATTTCCATGATCAGATTACTTACACCCTGCAGTTCCCTTCTCTATTGCTCCCCAACACCTGTGTTCTGGCAAGTGTCCCATTTTAATGTTCCTGGTTTCTGCAGTTACTACAGGATATGTGCTCACATCTGAAGATTTGGAACCAGGGGCCTCTGATGAAACAGAACATGTGATGTTTGTCTTTCTGAGTCTTGGTTACCTCACTCAATGTTATCTTTTTATGGTCTTTTTCTAGTTCTATACCTTAACCTGAAAAACTAATGATTTAATTTTTCTTTATAGAGGAATAGTATTCCATAGTGTCAATGTACTATAATTTCATTATCCATTCTTTGTTTGAAGGCCATTTACAATGTTTTCATTTCCTTGATGTTGGTGATGGAATAGCAATGAACATGGCTGAGTAAGAATCTATGGAGTAGGATGTCAAGTCCTCTGGCCATATGTCAAGTAACGTTATAGCTGGATTGTATGGTTCATGTAGCTGGGTTTATTTTTAGCTTTCTGAGAATTCTCCACATTGATTTCCAGAGTGGCTTCACCAGTTTGCAGTCTTACCAAACGTGGATGAGGGTTCCTTTCCCCCCTACATCACCCCAAGCATTTGTTGTCCTTTGTTTTGTTGGTCTCTGCCATTCTGATTGTGGTAAGATGAACTCTCAAATCTTGTTTTGATTTGCATTTGCCTAATTGTTGGGATGGTGAACATTTGTTGAGCTATATCTTAGCCAATTTTTTCTTCTTTTGAGAACTCTCTGCTCAGATCTTATGCCCATGTTTTGAATGAATAATCTTTTTTTCCTTCTCTTTCTTTTTTGAGTTCTTTATATATACTAGATAGTAATCCTTGATCACACGTATAACTGGAAGAGACTCTCTTTCATTCCATAGCTTCCTCTTCACCAGGTTGACTATTTCTTTGGCTGTGCAGAGCTTTTTAGTTTTATGATAAAGTTCCACTTGTCAATTGTTGGCTTAATTCTTGGTCAAATGGAGTGCTAGCCAGAGAGCCCTTTCCTACACCTGTATCATGTAGGGTAGAGCCTATGTTTTCTTCTATCAGCTTCAATGTTTCAGATTTCATGTTTAGGTGGTTGATCCATTTTGATTTTTTTTCAAGGTGCTCTAATTTCTTTCTTCTGCATATGGACACCCAGTGCCTCTTACGCGTGTGTAGGACACTGTTTAATTTTATGATCACATAAATCTTAAGGTTGAGACAATCGTTTTGTTGATGAGCTGTTTTATATGATTTTGAAACAGCCTTAGCATCATCCTTGATATCTCATATGAAATTATTGTGCCTTATATTTAAGATAAATGCATAACAGATTCCTCACTTGAGCACACTTAATCAGTCTTTCACAAAACGCCTGCAGGACCTTCAGTATGGAAAGGACTGTAGGGCCATTAGGGACCCAAACGGCTGTAGACCTCCACCCGCCATGCGCACCTTCTGCGTCCTCACCTGGGCTCAGGAGCTGTCCCGTCTGTTCGGCAGGCAGCTCATCCCACTAAATAGCCTTGCTCCTTCTTCTCTCAATGTACTGCCTTCCATGCACTGTTGCTTCTTATGGGTTTATTTATAGCCACATAACATCCTTGAGTCCTTTCCATTAAGTAGTAGCCATAAAAACTAAGTTGTACTGAATTGCTTCAATAAGCCTCAGCTACCTTGTGATGAAGAGAACTTTTGTCTCCGTAAGTTGGCCAAATTAACGACCTAAAACCATTTGGGTGTGAGTTACCTTGTAAGTTATGCTGGTTCTTAAATTTTATCTAGAGTGTTCTAAGGAAGCCCAGGGTAAGGTTACACGCTTGCAGGCAGTGTGAACTTTACTCTGCAAATTAATTGATTTGTATCTCAAAAAATAAATTTGACTTCTTTAACTCTTACTCTGAATGGTGGCATATTTTTCCAGGAGAGGCTGTTTAGAATGCCTGTTTAAATATAGATTAAGGTAAGCAATCATGAGCTAGGTGAGTCATTCAGTGTCTAATGAATACGTGCTTGGTCCCAACAGACAAAATGGTAATAAAACAGTGGCATGACCAAATGTCACAGGTACTGTGGGAGAGGTGAAAGTACATGCATTCATGGCACCATGAGGGAGAGAGAACACAGAAACACATGGCAAAGGAAGTACGCAATGGAGAATTCTGCTCTCTGGTGTGGTAGCTATTAACCATGCATGGCCATGAACTCTTGAAATGTGGGTAATTCTAATTAAGAACTACCATGGCGTGAAATACAATCAAATTTGAAGCTGTGTGAAGAAGAAATCTAAACATATTTATAACATTTTATTTAACATTTAATGTGTAACATTTAATATCATTTTTGGATAATCTTGTTGGACACTTTAAAATAATTTTTTATGTGGCTCCTAGAAGACCTATCACTTGTACAGCTAAATTTCCATCCCTGCTGGACAGGGCTACTATAGTGAAGAAGAAAGAGATAGTTTTCCAAGCGCCATGATGGAAGAAAAATTAATAGAAGAAAAGTTGAAGGATGATGCTGTAGGTACCTAGGATGCAGAGAGAAAAGTCTTATTTCTCAGGACACTTTGCTGCTTTGGAAACACATGCAAGCAAATGGAGACACATGGCTTCTCAAAGTGATCCTCCTTGTTTTGTAATAGAAATTATTTTTTAAATTTTATTTATTTATTTTTATTTTATTGGTGCTTTGTTTCCTCTGTATGTCTGTGTGACGGTGTTGGATCCTGGAGTTACAGACAGTTGTGAGTTGCCATGTGGGTGCTGGGAATTGAACCCAGGTCCTCTGGAAAAGTGGTCAGTGAGCCATTTCTCCAGCCTCCATGTAATAGAAATCTTATAATTGGTATTTGGAGCTGAGCAAAGATTGGCAGAGGACAACAGGATAAGAGAATGTTAGTGACAGCAGTGGCTTATTGTGTTCAATACTGTGTAGCACCTTACAGTTTTACACAGTTCTCAGACGTTGGTGTGAACTTGATTATCCCTTTGACTTTAGGCTTGGTCATGTGATCAGCCTTGAGCTTTAAAAGACATTACCTATTATTAATTGCTCTTTGATTGGCTTGACAGCCACATGAGATGAACAGGTAACATCTGCTATGCTGGCTAGTCTTCTGTCTAATTGACATCAGGTAGTCATTGGAGAGGAGAAAGCCTCAACGGAGAAAATGCCTCCAGAAGATCCAGCTGTAGGCAAGCCTGTAGGATATTTTCTTAATTAGTGGTTTATGTGCAGGGACCCAAACTGCAATGGGTACAGCTATCCCTAGGCTGTGGTTCTGGGTGCTATAAGAAAATAGGCTGAGCAATCCATGAGGAGCAAGCCAGTAAGCAGCACCCCTCCATGGCCCTTGCCTCACCTCATGCTTCTAGGTTCCTGCCCTGTTTGAGTTTCTGTCCTGACTTCCTTTAGTGATGAACAGTGATGTGGAAGCTTAAGCCAAATGAACCCTTTCCTCTCCAAATGGTTTCTGGTCATAGTGTTTTATCACAATAGAAACCCTGACTTAGACACTGGTCCTTTCAGCCTGGATTCAAAACTAGAGGCCTGTGGAACACTAGAAACCAATGCCCGCTCAACTGAAGTGAGCCAGCGCTCTCCAGCAGACTGTGTGTAGAAAAGCAACATTTGAGAGTCGCTTGCTGTGCAGCATTGCTTCAGCAGCCCCTGACAGTGCATGGACGCAGTGTGATTCCTTTGCACAACAAGAGAGAGCAATACTGGCCCCATCCAGCATGAGTAACCCAAGAAACACAAGAGATCCCAACTCTAAATCCAGGCTACATTGACACCAAAAAGGGAATCTGCTCTTGTTTAACACACACCAAATGGGAGAGTGTTATTGCACCAGGGCAAATGTAGGATTTGTGGATTTGTTCTAGTCTGGCAGGTGCAGGAGACAATGAATTTCTTGAGAGATTTCTGTCTGATGTCCTTGTGTTCGTGGCAATGTTGAGCTAAGCATTTCAGGGTGAAACCTGGAACAGTGAAATTTTTAGGAAAAAGTAGGTGGTGCCCTACAAGATAAAGGTGTAGGAAAGGACCTCAGGAATGGGACTTTATTTGCTCAGAAATTAAGGTCAAATAATTGACAAATTGAAACTCATAAAACTAAATTACTTCTTAACAGCAAATGAAACCATCAATGGAGTGAGGAAGAAGCCCACAGAATGAGAAAGGATTTTGCTAGCTATGCATTCGATATAGGATTGATATCCACACTATATAAATAACTCAAAAAATCAAGAAAAAAATGACTGAATTAAAAAGTGGGCTATGGATCTGAACAAAAAAGTGCTCTAAAATAAGAAATAAAAGTGTCTAAAAGTATCCTTCAAAAGTGTTCATCGCCCTTCACACCTAGAAAGAGGCAAATTAAACCTACTTTGAGTTTTCATTTTACCCCAACGAACATGACTAAGATTGGAAAAATAATGGATGACAAATATGAGTGAAGATGTAGAGGAGGGGAGCCCTCTGGACTCCTAGGATAGGTGTGAAGATGCAGGGGAGGGGAGCCCTCTGGACTCCTAGAATAGGTGTGAAGATACAGGGGAGGGGAGCCCTTTGGACTCCTAGGATAGGTGTGTAGATGGCCAGGTTAAACTGACAACATCCTATCACAGAGGATGTTGACAACCATATAACATGACTGAGGTCACCATCACACAAGAGAGACTGTTTACCTATTCAGAAATGCTGAGCCAACATCAAACCCCCTGATTGCCAGGCATGACCTAAGGGACCTTAGCTGATATCCCTTGCTTGATGACTTTACTCTCTGCTGTCTTCTGGTGGGA
Organism: Ellobius talpinus; assembly: GCA_001685095.1. Classification (NCBI taxonomy): domain Eukaryota; kingdom Metazoa; phylum Chordata; class Mammalia; order Rodentia; family Cricetidae; genus Ellobius; species Ellobius talpinus. The sequence continues at coordinate 5,010 of LOJH01037442.1, read as the reverse complement.
GAGCCAAGGCTTTTTGCACTTTAAAGAAAGAGTAGCAAAGTTCAGTGCGTGGCCATATTTCTCAGAAAGCACAGACTGAACCATTACCTAACAATGCTACACAAAATGAAGGAGAGAGTTATGCGGCAAAGAGGGCCTTTGGTGGTGGCCACACAGCACTCCGCTGTTAATTTGGCCTATGAAACACCACAATCTTTATGGCAAGGAATTGTTTAAAATATCAGATCATTTGCTGATTTTTGAAAGTATAGAATGTTCCACTCATCTATCTATCAAAATTGAAGAAGTGGGTTATGGATTTACCCCAGTCATAGTTTACTAAATTTATTTATATATTTGTCTTACAAAGTGTGTGATCTTATGATGGCATACACTGGTTTCTGTTGATGCCTCTTTTATCCACTAACCCTCCTGTCCCCATGGTGCCTGCCCACTCCTGGTAGTATTTTTTCCATTTACATGTATATTAGAATATATATATATATGTATATATATTCCATTGTCCTTACCTCCTTCCTCAACTGGCCGTTTTGTCCTCGTCTGTTCACTTTTCCAGTTTTCTGGCTTACACACGTGCACATGCATCCGTCATAAACTAGCATTCACACATGGGAACATGTTGTTTTTATCTTTCTGAGTTTGGACTACCCAACACAATTTTATTTCACATCTGTCCATTTTCTTGCAAGGTTTATGATGTTTTTAGAGTTGATTGAAATTCCATTGATCTGCTGAGAACCATTTAGGTTGATTCCATTCCTTGCTATTGTGAATAGTGGAGCAATAAACATGGGTTACCAAGTATTCTCTTGTAGCGTATGCACATGAGTGATATAGCTGGGTCAAACGTTACTTATTCTCTATCTCTATCTATCTATCTATCATCTATCTATCTATCTATCATCATCATCATCATCATCTTTTTTGGTTTGTTAAGACAGATTTCTTTGTGTAGCCCTGGCTTGGCTGTTTGGAACTTGCTCTGTAGACCAGGCTGGCCTCAGACTCAGAGATCTGCCTGCCTCTGCCTCCCAAGAGCTGGAATTAAAGGCGTGCACCACAAACTGATTTTCCTAATGGCTGTACTATATTACACCCCAGCCAGCAGCAATTAAGTTTTACTCTTTCCCTGCATCCACACCAAGCACTTTTGCCTAGTTTCTTGATGATTGTCATCCTGACTGTGGTGAGATGGAATCTCAAAGGAGTTCCTTCTCATTCCATGTCCATCACTGCTGAATCTGACAGCAATCTCTGAGGGATCCTGCCTGATGCTCGTTCTTGGGTCTTTGTTTCATGCTTGCTACTTCCCCACATGAAGGACAAAGGGCTAAGGACTTACTCACAGGCTAAGAATTCTGCTTAGTCTTATTTTTGTCAAGCAGGCCTACCAGCTGCAGTCACCTTTTTTTTTGAATTCTGGGAATGTTCAATTTCCTCTGCATCATTGAAAGAGAGCGTGATTAGGCACAGGGTCCTTGCTTAGTGGGACTTTTGCTTGTTTCCCTCTGGCATCTTAATCATGTCCTGCCTCCTGCATGTGAGCGGACGATGTTCGCATCCATGCACTTCAGCCGTCTATCTGGCTGAGGGAAAACTTTGAAGTAAGGAGTGAAACAGGCAGATAAAAAAAAGTTACTGATAATGAAGTCCCTAGGCCTGAAGAGACTTCAAAGGCCACTGTCCATTCATTTTGACCGACAGATGGATATTTATTCAAAGGTTCTCTTTACATAAATAACTTCTAGAGTCCAGAGTGCTAAATCTGAGTCAGCAACAGATAAGGCAGACTTGTGTGTTATCAAGGTTTACTTCGTTCCACTTTGTAGGTTAAGCTTAATCTGTTTAAGGGCGTCCACTTGGAGTCTGCACGGCCAGGGAATACTTGCGGCATTTTTTTTCTTAACCAGAGCCATAGCAGACATCAGTAATCAACCATAGCGTCTGTTCATCAAATTCTTTTTTATCTGTAGAAAGCTTCCTTGAACACATCTTCATTTTCCCCTGAAGTGCTTATCTCTAAAGTGAAGAGAATACCTCCCCCCTCCCTGCCCTGGAACTCAAGTTTGCTTCCCCTACTAAGCAGAGGAAGAGCGCGGTTGCAATCTCATTTCGGTCTCGGGTGCCCCCTTCCTCATCACTTAGCAAAGCTCATGGGCTGATTGGGAAGAACCCAGGGTCCCAAAAGGGGACTGTTGGCAATCAGGCTTCTCACTCATTGCATTTTCCCATCAAATCAAGTAAGTGATTTCTGCTTACCTTTGGGATGAGGGAAATAAAAAAGAAGAAAAAAGGAGAGAAACAACGTGTAGACGTTTGGCCTCAGGTGTGAGGTTTTACACAAAAGCTTTGACTTTTTTTTCTTTTTTGAAAATCTCAAAGAAGATCTCTGACAATTTTTGTAACTTCTGACTCTGTGCATGTCCTCGGGCGTCTGTCTCCTGGCATATTCAAACGTGCCAGCGGGGACTGATAGCTCTGTATTTCTAAATCTGTCCCCACTGGGGACATGAGAAATGGAGCCGGGAGAAATGAATAAATGTTGGAGATAAAGCAGTCGGCGCTCAAACCTCCAGCGTCAGAGCTCGGCCCCGTGATGGCAGGAAGAGAGGGAAACAGGCATCGCAGGGAGCGAAGGCTTCACCGCGCCCGCATTGGCAGCTCAGCAGAAGTGAGGCCAAGGTGCGGGCCGCATGAGGGCCAGTTGGGAGGCGAGGAGCTGAACGATACCTTTCTTCACTTCCTTGTCCACACCCTGGGGTTTCCATTTTTGTGAAAAGCAAAATGAGTGGCTAATGGCTGAACAATCTTCAGTTTCAGTTCCCAGAGGTCCCGAATGTTCCTGGAACAAACTTCCATGCGACAGATGTTTTCTCTTAGCTAAGAGGCGTCTTAGAATTAACCTAAAGCACCAGGGCTACGACATCCAGCAATTTGCTTCACATCACGTGGAGGGTTGGCAGTTGACCTGATAACCTGTCTCCGTGGGAACTCTCTCTCTCTCAGTCACAGTAAGAACAGAATGGTGTGACTGTTGACTTGGTGTCTGTGTGTTGTCCCGTGTCCCACTTGTTGTTCTAAATCCCTTCCCTCCAACACAACCTCTCCCCCGCCCCGTAGTGATCATGGTTAGCACCGAGTGCGGTGGAGAATTCCCAGTGGCAAGCCGGCGCATTGCACCTTGGTTGAGAAGGGCAGGAAGAACACACTACCACCCTCAGGACCCTCAGGTTTTCCTTCGTGCCAGCTCTCTGAGGACCGAGTCACTGATCCCTAGCATCTGAGTCACAGTGAGTTCTGAAGCGTTCTACGATTAAAGTCTGAAAAACCCTTCCTGACCTACACGGCAGGGGTGGGGGGAGTCTGAAAATCTAGGCCTTTCCCTCTGCGACCTTGGGTTATGATTGATTTTTATAGAAGCAGAGGCTAATATATTTAAAGGAAATTACCTTTCCCCCACCTTGAAACAGAGGCATAAATTCCACTTGTGCTTCCATTTCTTGCCCATAATGACTTTGGAATAATCTGTTCCTTAGGCAGTCCAACACCGGAAAGCCTTCCTGAAGACAGCGCTCTCTGTACCCAGAAGAGTAAAGACTGCAGATGAACAATTACCTGCAGATAATTGTCAGGAATTTGTTTCCCGAAGGGAATTAGCTCTATCTGTGGATGGGAACCTGTAACCAAAGGTGTGGGAAGAAGTATTGCCTCCTGCGTGGGTCCCTGACGATGCTCCATGGGCAACCAAAGACAGGCAGAGCTAGACAAGCATTCAAATGAGTGATGAAGGAGGCAAAATCAGGAATGCACAGGACTGAGCCAAGCCTGGGATTCATTACACTAGTGACAAGTGACTACTCATTTTGCTCGTCTGTCCACAGACACTCCACTGTCTACAAGAGGGAAGAAATAATAATACGTGATGAATAGGGAGAGGTGACCTTGAGTCTTTGACGCCTTCACCCAGACACGTTTTAAATTGAAGCTCTATATAGCTATTTATTTTAATCATATAGCATGGTTTGTCAGAACTGCCATTCATTTGGGTGAGCTATGCTGGGTATGGTTCAGAATTAAGGGTGCTGAGTCATCAGGCAAAGCTGCTGTGAGAGGAGCAAGATCAGGACTGTGGAGCCAGCTCATACAGGCTGCCTGAGCCTTATGTGGCAGGGTAGCAGCCACTGTCCTCCACGACAACCCAGGTGGGGGGAACCAGCTCATGGCCACCATGCCCTCCTGCTCTAGAGAGAGGTGTGAGCAAGAGGCACTGTTGAGACCAATGAAACAAAGAAGCGCTGTGAATATCCAAAGTGACAGTATCCAACCGGCTCTTCTTCCTGCCCTAAATGTAGGTGTGTTGTCTGAGGAGGAAGCCAACTTTATCTGTTCAGAGGAGAGGGCTGATTCCCTAGATGAAGCAGGAGACATGAAACCAGTGTGAGCCTTGCTGTCTATTATCACCTGTAAATAACCCCCTTCAGGACTGTCTGAGAAGGGAAAAACGTGCATCTCATTCATTTAAGGCAGGGCAGATAGCAGGGACATTTCTACCCAGGTGATTGATCTACCAACAAAGATAAAAACCAGGAGCCAGACACGGAATACAGAAGACAGGGAAATGCAGAGTGTGCTGTCTCAGGTAGTGTCCTTGCTGCTTCTTCCTGTGCCTGACAAAGTTTACTTGATGCGTCACCAACCTGAATGTCCCTGCTCCCTTCAGGAGCCTGCCACCAGAGAATGGAATACGTAAGTGACTGGCGGTGGCTGAGGCTTGTGTGCTTTCTTCTAACTGTAGCTGGAGTCTGGCCAGAGAAAACCATCTCTCTTCTTTCTTAGCCCCTTAGAGGAGCCTCTGAAAGCCTCTAGCAGCAGCAGAGGATCGTTAACAGCCATTACCCCACCGAAGAGAGGCTCTTGTGCTGTAAGGCTGGAAGCCCCATGGGGAAGAAGATCTTATGGAAATATCTATCTATCTATCTATCTATCTATCTATCTATCTATCTATCTATC
>LOJH01037440.1:0-10359 GCA_001685095.1 Ellobius talpinus | reverse complement strand
AGATCCGCCTGCCTCTGCCTCCCGAGTGCTGGGATTAAAGACATGTGCCACCACGGCCTGGCTAACAATGACATTGTGAAGACAGACACTAAGCAACCCGCTCCAGATCACCATTGATCTGGGCATGCCAAAGTAGACATTCCTTTAGGAGTCAGTGTGTAAGACTTGAGACTCAAAAAAAAAGGGCTGGGGAGAACCAAGTAGGCCAAGATCTTGTTTTGTAAGTAGAAGGACCTAAATTCAATCCCCAGAACTGACATTTTAAAACTTGTGGTAGTGTGTGCTTGTAATGCATCCTAGCTCTCAGGAGATGGACATAGCAGATCCCTGGTGCTTGCTGGTCAGCCTAGCTTCCTTGATGAGTTTCAGGCAAATGAAGGACTCTGTTTCAAAATGAAAAATAAGGGAAAGGGGAAAGGAAGGTGAACAGTGCCTAAGGAATGACACCTACACTTGCTCTCTGGCTTCCATACGTACATTCATATATTCTTGGGCACCTGTGCATGTGCTCGTGCATGTTTGCATGTGCATGCGCACACACACACACACACACACACACACACACACAGAAAGAGAGAGAGAGATTGCAATTGCCCTGATAAGAAAATTGGGAAGGCGAAATGATATAAGTATCTGTATCTTATCTAGGAATTAATGAATATCAATGGCTCCATGTTAATAAGAGCTGAAAATGTCCAAAAATGGCTTGGTTAAATTAAGCCACTGTGCATGCTCTCTCTTGTCACCAGCCTAGGTCCTCTAAGGGTGGGCCTGGGGTCTTGTGTCACGTTTCTAAATGTACTCTGCCAACAGTTTGAACGCCAACATCTACAACAGAGCCAATGGTATAGATAAAGGAAAATTTGCCTTTGGGTTGGAGTATTTAATTCTGCACGATGAGTGAGAACTCTCAGGACTTTAGAGGGTTCTGTCAGCACCGTGGATGGTCCTGAAACCTCTGTGGTTCATTCTGATATCAGAATTGCACAGACTTTGTGTTTTCCCTCCTTCAATTCTAGACATTCATGCTGTCCGCCCTCATCGTGGGCAAATTGAAGTTGCTTTTCGGTTCCGGTCCCTCTTGGACTCGGATCACCACCCATCAGAAATCGCAGGTCTGGACAAGTTTGTTTGAGTGGACTCATGGGTGCTGCGTGTGTTGGGGAGACCAGTAATGTGTTGCCTGTTTTCTTCCCTGCAACTCCTCCCCCGCCCTTCCTTGCCCAGAAAGCCACAGGTTCTGCGATCGTGTCCAAGATGCATACACCTTACGCTGCTGTCCACAGGTAAAATCAAGAAACAGGAACCCAGGAAAGGCTCCTTCCCCAAATTCAGAGGGGGGAAAAATAGAAAAAGAGGAAAGATTTAGAAAATCATGTCATGGCCAAATGTAATCCAAATCTCTCTGCTGCTTCCGTTAAAAAAATACGCATTCTATATCCATTTCTCTTGTGGTTATCAGCTTCTTACTGGGTCGTCTAGGCCTCTCATTTTTGACCTCCTGTGTTGATACACACTACAATGGCTAAGTAGCATTGAAGAGTCTCACTGGCTCTTCCTGTAGGGAAAAACTACAGTCAGTCAGTCAGGAATGTTCAAAGGAAGTGATCACTGAATTCTGTCTTTCAGAATCCAAGTGTCCATGCATGGGGTGTTTCTTTTCTTCCTCTTACAATCAAGTATAAACAATCACAAACGACTCTCTCACACAATTTTAAGAAGTGGGTACAGCTGCTTTTGCATAATCTGACTGATGAGCAATTACAGACATCTCAGGAACTGAGCTGTCACTCAAGTTCTGGTCAGAGACTAAGAGGGCGTTTGCCCTCGAGCAAATCCCTTCACTGCCTACGACTCAACAAGTGCTATCTGGCGAGCTCATTAAACAATAGCTCAAAAGCCGTCTACGGGAGAGAACTGCCAAATTAGCTGAACCATAAGAATAAGTCTTGGTTTAAGAGCCCCTGCTATCCTAAGAATGATGATTGGCTCCAAATGACGGGCTCCATTATCGGTGCCTTCCAAATACTAATTCATTGAATTTTCCCAACTGTGAAATTTATACTTTCTCCCATTTTGCATCCAGGACCCAATGAATGGGGTTCAGTACCCTACTTGCCCAAGATCATAGCATAGATCTTATCTTCTGGTCTTCTGGGAGAAGCCAGAAAGTGTACTATGGCCGTCCTGGGGCAAGGTGCAGGATGGCAGCTTTCCTTGTGAGCATCTTCAGTGTGATGCCTTATGCTTCTTGACATCAAACCCTGGATGGCTACCACCTGGGTGATCTCTGCTAATCATCTCCAAGAGAGGCCTATCGTATCTTATTCTTACGAACAGAAAGTAACTGCCATCCTCCACTTCCCAGATCACTGTTTCAACTAGAAAGCTAACTTGCCTACATCCTACCACTGGCATGGAAATGCAATTCTTTGTGGCTAGGGCTGGTGCTTTTTTCCTATACTGCAATGTTTTGTATATTAGTCTAATATTTTTTTGTATTTATTTTATATATTATATTAATGTACTTATTCTAATTTGTTTTACTGAGAACTTATCAGTTGTTTTCCTATCCCAAAGGAGCCAATTATACTTTTTACGATCATAACTGCAAGGACTGGAGATGGCATTTTAAAAGAATATTGGCATTCTTATTGGATATTAATCATATACCTTATTTTTATTGCACTTTAGGTCCACGGCGTGGTGAATGATACCATAGCATTTGTGAAGGACATCATTACTACAGAACTGAACAGTGCTACAGACAATCCTGTATCTTTTGAATGTTCTACGCGGTTGCAGCTTTCTCTAGCTGGCTGTGTTAGGGTCTGTGTCGAATTAGTCTGTCTCTAGGTAGATGTTCCTGGAGCTGAACACTTGGTGGCTTCTAGGTCAGAGTCAGTAAGTTACGGAAGCAGACACACGAACATAGGTTTTGAGTCTAGCTTTTAAAATCGACCCATAAAATACTAAAGCAGCATTTGTGGGGCTATGTTTCACCGAGGCCCTGACTGAAAGCCACTGCTGAGGTTGTCGAGGATGTGATTAGAGCCTCCTAGGCTGGCCTTCCCTTCTGCAGCCTGGTTCTAGTGATGCAGGATGCACCGGGCAGAAAACGACATGCTAGCACATCAAAGTGTTTTCGGTGACATAAGGCTTCCCCATCCTCAGGTTTCCTTCTGGTGTGGACTTGGCTCGGGCCGTCAAGGTTAAGAATGTTTTCATTCCTTGTAGAGGGGGCTTTTTCTCCTTCGTGGGATCTCTTTCCCCTAGAGAGTCTGGTGGGTTTTTTTTTTTGTTTTTTTTTGTTTTTTTTTTTTCCTTTTTGAAGCTGAACTAATTAGTCAGGGTACAGTCTTCCCAGAGAAATCGCTGCCTTTGAAAACAGGCAAGCCTCTTAAGAACCCTTTTCTTCCCATTTTGCAGCTGCCTTCCCTCTCAATCAGGGAGAAACCGCCGAGGGAGCTACCCATGAGAGCAGCTCACAGCCCTGGTGAGCAGATGGCGGGTTACCCAACAGCTGTGTCAGGCTTCTCACCGAGGCTTGAGGGTGTTTTTTCCGTAAGCCTACCTTAGGATTTCGTTTTATGTTCTCCGAGGTCGCTTCATGAGTTCAAACCGGTAGTCGCTAATCCTTGGGATTACGAATCTGTCATGCATTCTAGAAGGAACAGTGGTTTTTATGCATGCTGTGTGTGTGGTCTTGCTCTTCAGTGGTACAGGAGCAATTCTATACCGGCACAGTTAGACCTTCAAGGGTTAAAAGGGAAAGGATTAGCATGAATTTGTTGGATATGGATGACAGATTTTTATTTAATTTTCTCCCAGCCATAACTTCAGCCAAAAGTCCCCTATCTTCTTAATAAAAGACTCTTGATTGTGAACGAATTTTCAGCTAGTTGAGAGTACCTCTAGTCCCAATGTTCTCTGAGAGGACAGGTTTCTCTGTGCTGCCCTGCAGGTAAAGAGCAGCCAGTGCAGAAAGGTGGGTGTTAGGGAAGTCGGAAGTTGCTGGAATTCTAATGACTAACAAAGTTGGGAAACAAGAGAATAATACGACATGTTTAGTTTCTGAATTAGAGAAGCAGTCAGTCAATGCAGGGATTCAGGAGACAGAGAGACTATGGCTGTGTGGAGGACTGGCTGTAGGATACATCCATCGCAGAGATCTTTGCGTGCTCAAATCCCTAATTTACTTGTAGATAGCCCACACGTTTCTTTCTGGGCACTTTCAAGTCCTCTCTAGATTACCTGTGACACCTAGTACAATGTAAATACTACATAAATAGTTGTTTTATTGTATTATTTATGGAACAATGACAAGAAAATGCCTGCACACACTCAGTGTAGACACAATTTTTCTTTTTCTTTTCTTTTTTTAAATTATTTATGTAATTTTTTAACGTGCATTGGTGCTTTGCCTGCCTGTACGTCTGTCGTGTAAGGGTATGGGAGACAATCTTGAGCAGACAATATGGTTGCTGGGAATTGAACCCGGGTCTTCTGGAAGAGCAGTCAGTGCTCTTAACTGCTGAGCCATCTCGCCAGGCCTGGCCCAGTTTTTCTTCTAAATATTGTCATTCAGAAGTTAGTTGGCTCACGCCAACTAACTGATTCAAACCCTGGTAACAAATAGGTAAATATATTGTTCATAAAGCCCAGAGGGAAATCGTAAGCTTTTGGAACCAGGATGGAGGACCTTTTATTAGCTTTGCCTTGTGCCTGCTGGCTTCAACAAAGTGTGCATAGATTGGAACTATCTCTGGGGCAATCACACTCCGAGAGTCCAGAGTTCCCTCCTGTGGAAGAGGGTCTGTAGGACCTGTTGGCTACTGAACACTGGTGCAGGATCTCCCAGGACAGAGTGGGGAAACAGTCCCAGCATGGATTATTCCAGGTGTTTTGAAGGGTGCTCTATCAGCCAAATCTTCTATTCAACAGCTTCTTCTCCGGAACATGGGCTCGCAGCTCCACAGGAGAAATAGAATTTGGTTTCAAACCAGGGGTTTGTGTTAATGGTTTTAAATTGGTGGAGGAGAAAAGTAGAGTTTACATCACTGATCCCAAGAGAAAACGTTTCATATCCCATGGTCTCCATTTATTTGCACACAATTTACCGTCTGTGTGTTTGGGGGGTGTTGTGTGTGTGAAAGTATTATGTGTGTGTGTTGTGTCTGTGTGGTGGGTGTGTGGTGTGTGCCTGTGTGGTATGTGAGTTGTGTGTTGTGTGCTGTGTGTGTGAATGTGTTGTGTGTGTGTTGTGTCTATGTGGTGGGTGTGTGGTGTGTGCCTGTGTGGTGTGTGGTGTGTAAGTTGTGTGTGTTGTGTGGTGTATGGTGTGTGTGTGAATGTGTTGTATGTGTGTTATGTCTGTGTGGTGGGTGTGTGGCATGTGTCTGTGTGGTGTATGTGGTGTGTGTGTGGTATGTGTCTGTATGGTGGCTGTGTGGTGTATGCCTGTGTGGTGTGCTGTGTGTATTGTGTGTCTATATGGTGGGTGTCTGGTATGTCTATGGTATGGATGTGTGTGTTGTGTGTGTTGTGTGTCTGTGTGTGGTGTGTGTTTTGTGTGTGTGGTGTTTGTGTGTGTGGTGTTTGTTGTGCGTGATGTGTGTGTTTTGTGTTTGTGTGGCATGTGTATGGTGTGTATGTTGTGTGTGTTGTGTGTCTATGTCTTGTGTGTGTTGTGTGTCTATATGGTGGGTGTGTGGTGTGTGTCTGTGGTGTGGGATGTGTGTTGTGTGTCTGTGTGGTGTGTGTTTGTGTGTGTGGTGTGTGTATGTGTGGTGTGGTGTGTGTATGTGGTATATGTATGTGTGTGTATGTTCCTGTCAACAACTGCTTCCGGGAGGACTTATCTTCCCTCTATCTGTACAATGACTGCCACTTCAATACTAAACATAAGCAGATGGGGGTAGGAGTCACCCTTGAAGTGACCATCAATATTATGTATAAGCCTTAACCTGTTTTGAAAGATGGTCTTTGCCAGTCGAGGAGAGACAATTTCAGGAGGAAACTTCCATGGTGAATACCCAGCCAAAGTAAGTTTTCTGACTGTGCTCCTGACCCTGGAAGTACATTCCGAAGCAGGCCAGCTGAACTGAACTGTTCTCTTAGGCCCTGGACTATTTGGCCATTGGCGTCCATGAACTCGCGGCAATCAGTGAGAGAAGAATTGAAAGGCTGTGTAACCCTTCGCTCAGCGAGCTGCCTGCCTTCCTGGTGGCTGAAGGAGGCCTGAACTCTGGCTTCATGATAGCCCACTGCACCGCAGCAGCCCTGGGTAAGGACAGCACCCTTTGTCAGAACACAAGCCCCGCCCCGGAGGGCCTTTCCAGATTCCCTCAAAGTATCAGCCTCTGCCTTGGAATGCGCTCTGCTGTTGCTTCGCCTTCCTGTGCATCCTACCACGCACGCCTAGCACAGCAAACAGGTTGAATCTTCACACTGTCTTAGAAAACATAAGACCTAAACAATGTAATGGTGCAAGATAATAATGCAACCATGAAGCATAAGTGGAAAATGGCCCCAGAGAAAACAATCCCGACATTACATTTGAACTTTATCTATGTAGCTTTTCCCCCAAAGACGATCAGAGGAAAAAAAGACAGAGACAGTTATAGTTGATGGCAAAAGTTGAACCAAACTGAATGCTTAAGCTTTGGAGATCTTCTACTAGATACAGTATTCACGAAGAGGTCAAGATGCGCTCTAACATTTAAACATGCCCCAGCTGGGTGCTGGCGGCACACGCCTTTAATCCCATCATTCAGGAGGCAGAGGCAGATGGAACTCTGTGAGTTAGGGCTGTTACACAGAGAAACCCTGTCCCCAAAACCACACAAATAAATAAATAAACACTTCTCAAGAAGCAATATGCCTCCTGGAAACTGAGCTTCAGGGCAGCTGGTTTCCTATTCGAAACCGCAAGGAGTAGATAACTGATGCATCAGAAGGATGCCGGCCACAACGTTAGTGCCAGTGGCCTCGCTTATTTCCCCTCTCTTAACCATAGCAAGAGTACCGGGAGGGAGGAAACACTGTTATTACCTCCGTTGGCCAGGTGAATAATCAGAGACCCCAGAAGCTAAGGGACTTTTCCAATATTGCATAGCAGTTGGATGTAGAGCAGAACTCAAATGCAGCCATATTTGGTACCCAACTTCGTGCGCTCCCTTCCGCGAACTCTTTTTTATCACCACCACCACCACCACCACCACCACCACCATCATCATCATCATCACTTAAGAGCTTTAGTAACAGGCACTTTCGGTTTGCTGACTTAAGTTGTAAGCTTGTTACAAATTAAAAATGAAATTTTTAAAAATCTCAACCGGATTTGAAACAACTTAAAAATCTTTAATGGCATATTGAGAAAAAAACAGACATTAATAAATAATAAATATATAAGCAGCAATAGCAACAGAACCTAGATTTGTCATGATCCAAAAGAGAAATCTTTAGGTTAAAAGTATTCTAACCATGTACTTCGTAGACAGTGCAGATTGTTCTTTCCTATTGGGTTAAGTGGCAGAAAACCAAGTCCTTCAGGTCGTCAGCGTCCATCCTTTTATTTCCTGTTGCCAGAATGTCGTGCCATGTTTTCCTCATTGGAGAGCTAAACCACTTTATGGAATGGCTGATAGGCTGTCATTTATTCAGGCCCGCCCTGCTCAGCATAAGCAGCTGAGTCCTCCATGGGTGGGTGGCCTGCTTGCTTCTCTTTGCCATCTTGTGGCATAAGATTCTCTGGGTATCTGGGTTGTCAGTGAAGCTGCAGCTCTTTGAGGTGGCTGCATGGAGAATCTCTACGACATAAAGAGAGTACAGGCTATGTCTTTACTGCCTTGGGCTTGAATTCCTCCAGGGCCTCTAACCTTTCCTGCCTCAGCACATCTTTCTTGGTGTCATTCATCTCAGTGAAACCATACCCATTTCTTACCATGAATCACTCTATTGTTCGGAAAACCTTCCTTCCCAGGCAGGAGCTGTGGGTATGAGGCTGCCTGGGGTCCTGGCCTTGATGCTGTTGGTTGCCGTGACGGTGGCTGGGATGTATGCAGCAACTGTGGCTCCTCGCAGGGTGTGATGGTCACTAGGCTGCTGGGGCAGTGGGGTGGCTCAGGGTTTGCAGGAGTCCACTCTCTCTGTTCCTGTGGCTGGACAATATCAAGAATCTTGTGTTTATCAGTGCATAATCTTAAAATAGAATAGCCAGATTCGACAACTGCAAAAAATGCAGGATGCCCAGTTCTATTTGAATTACTTGGGATCGACTTATGCTAAAACAAAACCAAAACAACAACAAAACCAACCAATTTTTTTTTTTAAATCCAAAGGTCCCAATTTAGCTGAGCATCCGGTATTTTCTTTAACAATACTACCTCAAAGGACGAGGTAACATGGTGGTTAATTAAAAGCGTCTGGTGGAATCTAACCCCCAGATCTGCCATTTATAACCTGTGTGGCGTCAGGCCTCTCCATCCTCTTGATACGGCCTCGGCTCTCTGCTGCATAGAGCACATGATGGTAGCTGTACCTGGAATCAGGCTGTCTTGAGTATTAGACTACTTATCCATATAAAGTCTTGGAGCTCTCCTTGGCTTCATGGGTCGAGGCCAGAAAGATGGCTCAGCAGTTAAGAGCACTGACTGCTCTTTCAGAAAACCCAGGTTCAATTCCCAGCACCCATATGGCAGCTCGAGACTGTCTGTCCCTCCAATTCCAGGGGATTTCACACCCTCTCACAGACATACATGCAGGCAAAACACCAATGCATGTTTTAAAAAATACACAAATAAATAAATTTTTTTTAAAAAAACATTGACCTGTATGGTTTCTTTGACTGTGGCTCAGCACCATCTGGTGCTTGGGTCATGATCAAGAATCCCTGGAGAGGTCCTTCCATGCCGTGGAGACTCTGGGGGAGCTGTGTAATATTTTGGCAGCTGCGTAATATTTCTTTTTAGGGCTGCTGCCACACTTGCTCTGGTCTCTTTCAGTTTCTGAGAACAAGGCTCTGTGCCACCCTTCGTCGGTGGATTCACTCTCTACCAGTGCTGCCACGGAGGACCACGTCTCCATGGGAGGATGGGCAGCCAGGAAGGCCCTCAGGGTCATCGAGCATGTAGAACAAGGTAAAGCCGGCCCCTGGGAGGTGGACCTCACTGGGAAACTGGCATTCTGGGTCTTTCTCGGAATGGAATCACCGCCCACTAAATCAGTGTTTTTTGGAAACTCTCTTGAAGTACAGTGTGCAGGTCCTCTGGCCCCTCCTAGAAACACTAGGGAGAAGAGGGGAGTGTAGCTAAAGGCTTTCTAGGTGATTTGGTCCCTCACTGAACATGAAGAACTAAGGAACAGATAAACTGACTCCTTGTGTAACTTTATTTTAATGACGCGGGGGTTTTGTTTGCTTGTTTTAATATCTGGAGAGGACCGTGAACCCTAGCAAGCCTCAACCAACTCAAAAGCCCAAACATTTGCTCCCCGTTTTTTTGTTTTACCAGATTATTTTCAAGCAAATCTCCATGTTGTTCATATATACTTTCTCCCTTCAATATGAATGACTCCAGACTGGAGAGATGGTTCAGGGATTAAGAGCATAGAATACTCTGGTAGAGAACTAAGTTCAATTAACAGAATCCAGATCAGGTGACTGCCTATAACTCCAACTCTGGAGGCATCTACCACCTCTGGCCTCCGTGAGTCCCAACATTTATGCACACACGAAAGTGCGTGAGCACCTGCGCACACGTGCGCACACACACTTGCTTTTTCCTTTTACTCAATCTGGGACCCCATTCTGTGGGATCATGTCACCCACATTCAGGGAGAGGCTTTACCCCTCAGGTGAACCTCGCTGGAAATGCTGTCACAGACATGTGTAGAGTTTTGTCTCCAACGTGATTTTAAGTCTGGTCAAGATAACTGTGCTGGTTAGTTTAGTTTTGTTTTGCTTTGTCAATCTGATACAAGCTAGAGTCATCTTGGAGGAAGTAACCTCAACTGAGGAAAGGCCTCCACAACAGTGGCATGTGGGCAAGTCTGTGGGGGGCATTTTCTTGATTATTGATTGCTGAGGGGGGATCCAACACCCTGGTGGCAATGACACCCCTGGGCAGGTGGTCCTGATGGTATAGGAAAGCAGGCTGAGCAAGTCACACAGAGCAAGCCAGTAAGCAGCACTCCTCCGTGGTCTCGGCTTCAGTTTAACCCTCCAGGTCTGTATAGTGTTAATTGCATGTATGTTTTCAGGGCTGTTTGGTATTGGACAACCAGTTGGTGCACTCCTCATTTCTTCTCAGCATGCCTTAATTGCCTGTAGCTCTTTGTGTAGGCTTTTCCACGTCCCCG
>LOJH01037438.1:3180-15270 GCA_001685095.1 Ellobius talpinus | reverse complement strand
GGAATTGGGAGGAGGGGAGGAGGTGGAAATTTTTAATAATAATAATTAAAAAATGTTAATTACAAAAAACCCCAGTGACCTTAAGTAGTAAAGAGCTTGGGGCAAATAGGAAAATCATTTCCACAGAAAAGTTTAAAACAATGTTCTGAATTATGATGGGCATTCAGTAGTAATTCCCATCTTGGACACTGTAACTATTTGCATAAAATGAAAGCCTAGGAAGGAAAACTATTCTAGTTTCAATCAAGATCATGTTAGATAAAGACTAAATTAAACAAAGAGAGAATACAGAATAGAAAAGAGAATACAGTTGCCACTTGGCAATCTCTCCTCTTTGGTCTGTGATAAGTAGTCTCTTGCATATACAAATCTAAATGTATTAAATCTTTTTGTTACTCCCTTAAGACTACTGTTAAGACAAACTTGGTGGCTTAAATTGATAGAAATTTGGGTTTGAGAAATGGCTCGGTGCTTAAGAACATGTACTACTCTAGCAAAGGAATGAAGTTTGGATCCTGGCACCCGTGTTGGGCAGCTCACAATCACTGATAACTACAGCTAAAGAAGGACCTAAAGCCTGATCTTTTCAAGCATCTTCACTCTTGTGTACACACACCCACTTTTTCTCTTTAAAAAATTAAAAATAAATCAGCCAGGCGGAGGTGGTGCATGCCTTTTATCCATCCCAGCACTTTGGAAGCAGAGGCAGGCAGATCTCTGTGAGTTCAAGACCAGCCTGGTTTTTAGAAAAAGAGCTTAAGGACAGCCAAGAATGTTACAAAGACAAACCCTGTCCTCCCACCCCTGCCAAAATAAATAAATAAATAAATAATTCTTAAAATAAAAACCAACTTTTTTTCCTACCAGTCATGGAGGTTGGCAGTCTCAAATTGACAAGCCCTGAATATGTTAGGGAAAAATTCTTATCTTCTCCAGTGTGATGACTCTGGGCATTCCTTGCATTAGAACTGGTTAGCTTTGCTTCCATCTTCATGGGCCATTCTCACCTACAGTCTGAGTTGCCTCAAGGCTACAAGTAATTTACTAATAAGAGGAATAGTGAACACAGGAAGGGCAGGTTGCTCTATTTCCACAGACTCCTTCCAACTACAAGGTTGTTGTGTGTAAGACTCTGTAGGCACTGTGACTGATGGGATATCTCAGTATTGGGGAATATTATTTTCAGGTGTGCTACTTTTGTTTATACTGCATTTGATTAACTGTGAAGCTGTGATTCTATGCCTTTCTAAAACACCTGATGATCCGAATATAGAGCTGAATGGCCAATAGTGAAGCAGGAGCAATGATAGGCAGGGCTAACAGGCAGAGAATATAAAACGAGGAGGAGAACAAGGAGCAAGGAGAGACCAAGGCGAGAACATCAGGGGCTAGTCACAGAGCATGAGTGAAAGTAAGATGTACAGAAATAGAAAGATAAAAGTTCAGAGGCAAAAGGTAGTCAGGATAATAAGTCAAGAAAAGTGGGCAAGAAACAAACCAAACTAAGGTCAGGCAATCATAACAAGAAATCTCCATGTGTGATGTATTTGGGAACTGGGTGGTGGGTCCATCCTCCTTCCCCCCAAAAGCCAAAAGAGTAAGACATCATAACATCTCAGTTCTCTCCAAAGCAGATCTCAGGACTGTTTCCTCATTCTCATATGAACTTGGAGAAATCCCTCAGTTTGGATGTTTATCGCCCACAGGCACATTGACTTGGGAACCACCAATGTGAATGGAAATCTCACCCCACAGTAGCCAGCACCAACCCCAGGTACACACAGAAGGATACCAACTAAATGAGGCCTTGTCACTGATGTACCACTGGGGCTGTACTGCACCAGCCAGTGTGGTGAGAAGAGTGAAGAAAGGCAACTGTTCTTCCTGTTGTGGAATATTATTATAAGATGTGTTACATTTGCTATGGTGTGGAACATATATTTAATGGTGCAAAGATGTGTTGCATTCTTTTATGTTGCATGTGTTTAACTCTGTGAAGCTGTTATACTTTGCCTGTCTAAAACATCTGATGGTCTAATAAAGAGCTGAACAGCCAATAGCAAGGCAGGAGAAAGGATGCGTGGGGCTGGCAGGCAGAGAGAAATCTGGGAGAGGAAGGAGCAAGAGAACAAGGAGAGGAGGACATCAGAGGCTAGTTACCAATTTCACACAAGCCACGGAGAAAGAAGAAAAGGTATAGAGAAATAAAGAGCTCAGAGGCAAAAGAAAAATGGGGTAAGTTAAGAAAAGCTGGCTAGAAACAAGCAAGCCAAGCTAAGGCCGAGCATTTATACGTAATAATAGGTCTCTCCATGTGTGATTTATTTGAGAGCTGGGTGAAAGGACCACAAAAGACCAAAGAGCAAAGTGTAAAATAATCAACAACATTATCCTCCAGACCTGCAAGATTACAATTATTATAGATTCTGGAAAGAGCCCTCTAATTTGTTCTTTTACCTTATTTCTTTATATTACTTTTAGTACTTCAATTAAAAAATCCTTTTCTGTTTTATTATGTATTGCTACTTTTCTATTGTTGCTGTTGTTTTAAGAGTCATGGAGATTAAACCCAGAGCTTTGGGCATGTAGGTTGCTGTACCACTGCTGTTCTCTCTCTAACCTACCTCTTAGAGCAATATTTTATTTATGCTTTAATAAATAAAGCTTGCCTGAAAATCAGAGGGTAAAACTACGCCACTAGAGGTCAGGCAGTGGTGTCACACCCTCTTAATACCAGAATTTGGGAGAGAGACAGAGGGATCTCTGTGAGTTGAGGGCACCCCGGGCTACACACGATCACTGCAGAAACAGATTCAGGTGGTAGTAGCTCACACCTTTAATCCCAGCACTAAAGGGGAATTTAAAACCGGAAAAGACAGAAGCTCAGGGCTCAGTCTGCTGCAGTTGCCCAGCCTTGGTAGAGGTTAAGACTGTTCTAGTGGCTTGACTATTTTGCTTTTCTGATCTCCAGTTTGAACCCCAATATCTGTCTCTGTGTGTTTATTATTTGTGCTACAACCTCTTCTCCTTTTGAGATAATTTTTACTTACTTTTTAAACTTTGTAATCAATTTTTCTTGCGCTTTATTTTTCCTTTATCTTTTTTCTCCTTACCTGCTCCTCTTTTTCACTCTTTTATTAACTTTACCTTCACAGTTTTAATTTCATAATTTACTAGACATTGCTCTATCTTTTTCTATAGTTAACAGCGATATAACAGTCTTTTAAGACTTATTGCATTTCTATATTTGGCTTACTTGGGTATTGCTGTTGTTACCAACACTGGGTTTCTCCTCTGAATAGTACTGGGAATTAAGTCCTCAAGGTTACTTACTCACAAAGAAGATCACATAGAAACAGAGAGATAGCTATCCCAATAGCTGCACAATTATAGCAGAGAAACAATATGAAAAAAGCAAAATGATCTTACAAAACTGCACAAATCTTCCATAATCAAATACAAAAATATGGAAATAATTGGAAAGCTAGATTTAAAAAATACTAAAAAATTAAATTTTAAAATGACAAGGACCTCAAAGAGGTTTCAAATAAACAAATGAATAGCAAAGTCAATTTAAGACTTGGACAAGAAAGTCAACAACCTGGATAATTCAGCAAAGACATACATAATGGAGAAGGGGGCTCCTGGTAAGGAAAAGCTCATTAAATCAAAAATACTCAATGGAAAGTATCACCAATAGACTAGAGTAGGTAGAAGGAAGAAAAGCAAGGATTGAAGATATAGTTGAGAATATATTCAGACAGCAACAAAGGGGGTAATGTATCATTATCACAACTTTTAAGATCTCCAGGATATAATTAAGAATCAAGAATACATGTTTTTGGTGTAGAAGAGGAAGTTATAAAGATGGGTGTGATGGCACATGCCTATATTCCCAGGAGGATGACCATACTTGAGTTCTAGGCCAGCCTGAGTTACACAGCAAGATCTTATCACCGAAGGAAGGGAAGAGAAGGGGAGAAATTAAAGCAAAAAAACTCCCTAAATCTTAGGAAAGGGACAGATAACCAAATATAGGACACTTTAAGACTCCCTAATAGAAGTGACCAGAAATCCTCTCCATATCATCATACAGTTACAATGCCCAGAGTACAAAACAAATACTGAAAGTTTCAAGGCAAAAGTTATGTTCTCATTACAATGAATCTATCAAAACAAAAAGCTCAACAGAAGCCCTAAAGGTTAGGAGAGCATGTACTATATATTTCACACCTTTAAAGTAACTGAAACCAAAATTTCTGTATCTAGCAAAATTATCTTTGAAAATTGGAGGAGACTCGGGAGGCAGAGGCAGGCAGATCTCTTGAGTTCAAGCCAAGCAGGGTCTACAGAGCGAGTTCCAGAAACCAGGACTACATAGAGAAGCAGTCTCGAAAAAGAAAGTATTGAAGGAGAAATAAAAAAATGCCCACAATAAACATAGCGGAAGCAAGTCATGAGAATCAAAGCAGCAATGTATACTTCCAAAAATACTTACACGGAGAGGAAGGCAGATAAACACAATCATGAACTCAAAGCTCAGAGGAGAGAGAAAAATTTCACTAGAAGATCAAATAAACAAATGAGAATTAGTAAAGAATCAAACTCAATATTCCAGGAAACCTCTAAGGTGAATAAGGGGAAATTTTGTACATGCCTTTAATAACCCTAAAGGCAAGGTTTTATCTTTCAATTGAAACACACAAACTGGATATTTGGCTTAGAAAACAAGAGCCAACTAACTATGTGCAAGAAAATTACCTCACCGGCGCATTCATCTTAAGCAAATAGCAGGAGTAGGTTATACATTTAGATTAAAAAGCAGACTTTAAACCAAAATTAGAAGCAAGAAAATCACTGAATATTAACAGACAGTAATTTGTCAAGCTATGACTGTAAATACATATGTACTCAATTTTATTGAACAAGCACTACTTGTCTACATATTACAAGACATGACTATACTCCTCTCAGATGACAGATTATCTAGATTTAAAAAAATTCAACAAGGAAACTTTGAGTTAAACTATACCATAGATCAAATGGATTTAATAACATCTACAGAATATCTCATCCAAGAGTTGCAGAATACATGCTGTTCTTGGCTACCAAGATATTTTCTCCAAAACATTGTATTTTAGGACATAAAACAAGTATTAATGAATACAAAAATATTGAAATAGCTTATTTTATCTTTCCAAATCGAATCCAAGTCAAATTACAGAAAATATACAGACTGAAACCATAAATTTTTGAAGAAATTGAAATTAAAAATTTCCTAAACCAAATAAAAATGAAAGCATTGCTAAAGTGGATGAGATACAGCAAAAGTGGTTTTAAGGGAGAAATTTATAGCCATGGTGTGCATATCCAAAAAACAAATCATCATAAAAGAATAACCTAATGATGCATCACACAGTCTAGTAAAGCCAAAATTAGAAGGAAAGAAAATCAGGGCAGAAATAAATGAAATGGAAACTAAAGCAACAATATAAAGGGCCAATAAAAACAAAAGGATGCCTCTGAAAACTTAAGCAAAATTAACAAATCCTTATCTAAGCCAACTAAAAAATAAAAGTAGAGACTAAAAAAGTAGCTTTAACAAATGCCAGGACATATAAAGGATTATTAAGAGTATTTTGAAAACGTGTGTTCCAATAAATTGAAAATTCTAGAACTTCTAGATATGAATTACCAAAACTGACCCAACATAAATATACATGTGTGTGTATATATACATACACACACACCCTAAAAGATCAATAGCAAGTAATATTACAGCAGGGATTTTTAAAAAATCTCAACAAGGAAAGATCCTCGACCAGACAAATTCTCGACTGCTCAACTGCTGAATTCTACCAGATCTTTAATGTTAATGTTCCTTAGTCTGTTCCATAAAACAGAAAGAGAAGGAACACTATAAACATTCTACTAGTCCAGCACAGACAAGAAAACAGTAAGAACAATAACAAACTACAGACCAATTTCCTTGATTAGTTAAAAAATAAAATATTTGCAGACTTGTAGGTGGAGGCTATTCATTCATTTCCCAGCTTCCCAGACCCGAAATAATCACACAGAAACTATATTAATTACAAAACTGCTTGGCCAATAGGTTAGGCTTCCTATTAACTAACTCTTACATCTTAAGTTAGCCCATTCCTATTATTCTGTATTTTACTGTGAGGCTTGTGATTTACCAGTAAGGTTTTAACCAGTGTCTGTCTCCTTCGGCAGCTACAGGGCATTTCCCTGACTCTGCCTTTTTTCTCCTCTATCTCTGCTTCGAATTTCACCTTGCTCTACTATGCCCTGTCAGAGGCCCAAAAAAAGCTTCTTTATTAACCAATGATAACAAAGTACATTCACAGCATACAGAGGGGAATCCCACATTGCAGACTAAACTTAAAAAATTCACTAAGAGACTAGGATCAAGTCTGTTTCTTTTCAGGGATGTAAGACTATCTCAACATAGACAAATCAGTAAGTGTAAGGCAACAAATACACAAAACTGGGGGGACCAATTGATCTTAATAGAAATCGAAAAAGCCTATGACAAGTCCATGTCCTTTCATAAAAGGCTATTAGAAACTAGTAATACAAAGATCATGCCTCAAGACACTAAGGTTATTTACAACAAATCTATAGCCAACTTCACACTGAATGGGGAAAAATAAAACATCAAGAATGAGACAGGACATCCCTTCTCTCTACATTCTCACTTATTAAATCTCAGCTGGAGCAATGAGAGAAAAAAGATGCTGGGCATGGTGGCATATGCCTTTAACCCCAGCACTCTAGTGTTATAGTTGTTTTTGATCTTTTGGTCTCCCACCACCCAGCTCCCATGTAAATCACTCATGGAGGCTTACTCTTAGTTATAAATGCCCAGCCTTAGCTTGGGTTGTTTCTTGCCAGCTTTTAACTTAAATTATCCTGACAACCTTTTGTCTCTGGGCTTTTATCTTTCTCTATTTATGTAGAGCTTTCTTTGCTTCTCCATGGCTTGCTATGTAACTGGGTGACTAGCTGACATTCTCCTCTCCTTGTTCTCTTACTCTTTCTTTCCCCCTTCTATTTATGATCTGTTCTTGCCAGCCCCACCTATCCTTGCTACTGCCATGCTATTGGTCATTCATCTCCTTATTAGGACCATTAGACAAACACAGAAGCACAGCTTCACAGAGTTAAACAAATATAGCGTAAACAAAAGTCACACACCTTAAAATAATATTCCCAAACACTCTGGAGGCAGAGACCGGTAGATCTTTTCAAGTCCAAGGCCAGTCTGGTCTATACAGAGTTCCAGGCCAGGCAGGGATACAGTAAGGTAAGACCTTACTGTTATAGAATATTAATTTAAGATGTGTTACATTTGTTTATGCTATGGAATATTTGTCTAATGATGCAAAGATGTGTTGTATTCTTTTATGTTGCATTTGTTTTAATTCTGTGAAGCTGTGATACTTTTGACGCTAGAGCAGATAGAGAGTAGCATGGAGGACCGAGCTGTAGCTTAGCAGTTTAAAGTTTGCTCACATGGTCAAAAAAGACTAGAGATACACAGTAAAAGAGGTCCAGATGAAGAAACCTCTCAACAGGTTCTAGTGTGTTTTACAATGTGCATAGGCTTAAGAAAAAAGAAAAAGGGTATGGACAGTCATAGAAAGAAATAGCTTAAAAATAATAAAGTCTTTAAAGAGAGAAGTAATTTTAAAAAGCCAAGTAGAGATGGGAAATACACAGGGAGTCTGGATCCTGTATGTTAATCTGTTGATTTTGAATGTTTTTATTGTTGATAAGTGAACAACAGCTTCTAAGAGACATGGGATTGAAAGTACTGTTCAAAAGAAAAAAAATCAGTCTGCATACTTTAGGAATGCCCTTAACTTTAAAAGAGTCAAAAAACATTTGTCAAATGGGGGCTGGATGGTGGTGGTACACACCTTTAATCCCAGCATTCAGGAGGCAGAGGCAGATCTCTGTTGAGTTCAAGACCAACCTGGTCCACAGAGCTCCAGGACAGACAGAGCTATCTAGAGTGGTGGTTCTCAACCTTACTAATGCTTTGACAGTTCCTCATGTGGTGAGCCCAACCATAGAAGTTATTTTTGTTGCTCCTCCATAACTGTAATTTTACTGCTATTAATCTTAATGTAAATATCTACGTTTTCCAACGGTCTTAGATGACCCCTGTGAAAGTCACTCAATCTTCAAAAGGGTCATGATCCACAGGTTGAGAAGCACTAACCTAAACAGACCCTGTCTCCAAAAAAATGGGGTTGCACTGTTCAGTGGTTTAGAGCACTTGCCGTTTTTGCAGAGGACCCAGGTTGAAATCCCAACAACCTCAAAGTGGCTCACAACCATCTCTAATTCCAGTTCCAGATGATCCAAAAAGATCCTGAAAGTACCAGGCACACTGGTGGTATACAGATGAACATACAGGCAAAACACTCACATAAATAAATAAAAAATAAAAACAAGATTACCAGAAGAGACAGTCTACAAAATAGGAAAAAAACTCTTCCAAACAATTTACCTAGCAGGTGATTAATAACCAGAATATAAAATGAAATATACATACATACATACATATACAAAACATCAATCAAGAACACAAAATTCAAACAATAAATGGGCAAATAAACAGAACAGTTTTCAAAAAAGCACAAATGGTCAATAAATAAATGGCAAAAAATGTTGAACATCTCTGACCATCTGAGTCAAACCTATATTAAATTCCATCTTAACCAGTCAGAATGACTATCATAAAGAAAACAAACAACAACACAATAACAACAAAAAGCTGGCCAAGATGTGGAAGAAGGGAAAACAAAACCATTGTTATGAATGTAAATTAATTCAGCTACCATGTAAATCAACATGAAAGTTACTCAAAAAATAGAATTGCCATATAATTTAACTATACCTTTCCAAGTAGACACTCACAAAGGAATTAAGAGTTAGCATACAGAAGAGATAAATATTCATGTTTATCACAGCACTATCCGCAATAGCTACATTATGGAATCAGGCTAACTGTTCATCAATAAATGGAGGATATCAAGCTATGCAAAATAAGCCAGACTCAGAAAATATCATATTTTTCTTATGTGTAGAATATAGATGGGAAATAAAAATTCAAGAAAGCTATCCAAGTATATGGGAAAAGCAAGGGGATCAGCAGGGTATGGGGAAGGACAAGATAGTGCAATGGGAGAGGGTGAATATAGTGAAAGTGCTTTATATGCCTGTATGACAAAGATCACAATGAAATGTATCAATTGTATAACACATGCTAAGGAAAAATATCAAAATGAATAAAATGTACTCAATCCCATTCAATGTCTTCCATATTTAATGTTCTCAGATTGTGGTATGTCCACCTGTCTTCCTTTTGTAATATGCCCTGCTAAAACTTGCCTCCACAATCCAAGTGCTGATATTATATGCACCATGCTCCATTCCTGATAAAACTTAAATGGTTATTTAAATGTTGGGCATCACAGCCCCTTCGAGGATCTAGTAAAGTTCAAGACATGGACAATCTTGCTGAAAGTATCAAACTTTATTTGAAGAAGGCTGTCCATCACTAAGTTCTCAGCTAATATTCAAAGTACTTTATAATGAAGTCACTTTTAACTTGGCTAATCTATCTGCCATCTTTGCTATTATACTAATTGGAATTGTCTCCTCATTATCCTAACACATTCTTTCCTGGTTTACCATCTCATTTTCTTCTTCATGCTTTCAAACATAACGATTTGCTTCTGACACTGACAAACCATTTTGGCGAACCTAAAATAGTTCACTTGCCCCAAGAGTTTCTATCTAACTATAATCTGATCCTTTCTGTATTCTGAAACAAGTTATCTCCATCTCTTATGGAACTCAACAGATGATACTTTGTATGATACAAGTTATTCAAAAGCCACTGATACACATGAGCTTAATTTTCAGCTGTACATTAGCTATATCTTCACTTAATATCATCTATGTCTTCCTCCAACTTCTATAAATTTTGCATTTGAAGTAACTCACATGCAGAATACAGTATATTTATGTTGCCTTTCCTCCTCTTTTAGCTAATATTACCCTTAAGGGCAGAGATTATGCCTATCTCTTCCTACTGTCCTGTTATTCTCCAAAACAAAGCAAGGGACTTCTGATACAAGTACCTGAATACATGAACATCAGTGTTCTTCAGCCATGTATTTGGTAAACATAATTATAAGGTATTTCAAAGTGTCTCTGTCACTGTTCTACAGCTGTGAAGAGACACCACGACCAAGGCAACTCTTACAAAAGAAAGCATTTAACTGGGGACTTGACTACAGCTTCAGAGGCTTATTAGTCCACTATCATCATGGCAGGGAGCATGGCACTGGAACAGCAGTTGAGAGCTACATCCTAATCCACAGGGTGTGTGTGTGTGTGTGTGTGTGTGTGTGTGAAACCTCTTCCACCCTCAGTGACACACTTCCTCCAACGAGGCCACACCTCCTCATCCTTGTAATTTTTTCAAACAGTTCCCTTCCCTGATGATTTAATTAAGCATTCAAATACAGCCCTAGGGGCCATTCTTATCCAAACTACTACACAAATGGTATCTTTTTCTTTTTTCCTATTCATGAAAGGCCAAATCATGTTCCACTCTTAGTAGATCCTTCATCAAGTAATTTTTATTACCTAAAATAAAAGTTAGTTTTAAAATCTTTATGTAGATTAATCTTTTTTTATACTTTGTAACCATAGGCTAGCCTCATCTACAAATCAATTTCCAGGCTAGCCTGGGATACAAAGAGACCTTATCTCAAACTATCTCTCAAAGCTGCTGGACATGGTGGTGCATACATTTAATTCCATCTCATAGGAGATGTCTGTGAAGGATGAACTCTGAGTTTGAGGCCAGCCTGGTCTACACAGCAAGTTCCAGGGCAGTCAGGGATATGTAACAAACTCTCTAAAACAAACCAAGAAGACCAAGAATAACCATATACAAAGCATTTTGATCATATCCACCCTCTACTCCATACAGTTAATTAGAAGGAATCATTTCTAACATTCTAAAACAGAGTAGGTAAACTATAGTTGACAATAACTGTATATTTTAATAGCAAGATGAAATATTAAATTGTATATGTCTACAAACAATAGCAGAGAAGCTTCTCAATGTTCCCAGCACAAGGAAATGATACATGTTTAGGGAGAATACCAACCATTCTGACTTAATCATTACACACTGTACAATACAATATTTTCAATTATCATTTTATATCTAATAATCATGTACCTAACAGAACCCTAAAATTTAAAGATTTTTACATGGGGGAGAACTAGTACTTCAAGAAACCTACATACTAAATACAAGTAGATAATTAAAAAAAAAAGCCACTACCTTTCAGTATTACAAACAAAACAACTCTAGTTATAAACAAACTCTGAAAAGCAGAAATATACTATAAATGGTGGAAGTATTTTAAACTTTTTTTAAAAAACAAACTCTTAAACATGATGTAAAAGTTTATGACCAGGACTGGGGATGGAGCTCAGTGGCCAAATGTCTATTTAGCATAAGACCTCTAGGGTTTGAACTCAGCACCCCTACACACAGACACACAAACTTATGAACAACAGATTGATGCAATATTGATAAACCTTTACAAAGTATTATGCTAAATGAATCAAATGAGACATTAAAAGGTACATATAAATGATTCCATTTAAATTAAATATCCAGAACAGACAAATTCATAAAAAGTAGATTAGTGGTTGTCAGGTATAAAAAGCAAGAGAAAGGAAAAAAAGACTTCTTATGGCCATGTTTTTTTCTCTGGACTGGTGAGAATGTTCGTGGTGATGACAATTCGGTGAGTACACTAAAAACCACTTATTTTAAGAGAGTGAATTATATGGTATACAAATTCTATTGTAATTTTTAAAAAGGTTTATGGCCAGGCTGGTGGTGTGTGTTAACTCAGAAAAAAGCTTACCTAGCATGTATGGGGTCCTAGATCCAATCCCTGGCAACAGTAGTGCGCGCGCGCGCACACACACACACACACACACACACACACACACACACAC
>LOJH01037436.1:4359-27712 GCA_001685095.1 Ellobius talpinus | reverse complement strand
ACTCTATCGCTTTCATAATGTCTATTTTTTCTACTTCTTCTGGATTAGGGTGTTAAGTCTTCCTGTTGTATGTTCGCTGGGTTCTGGTGTTATGTTATTTTTCAGATTGTTGGAGGAATTCTTGCATTGATGCCTGCCCATGTCTTCCTTCAAATGCTCTCAGATGGATCTTCTGGTACAGGATCAGGGCCCCTTGCTGTCCAGGGACCTAGCAGACAAAATGGCTAGCTTGCTGCCTGCAGGCTTAGTGAAACCAAGGAACTCAGCTGGTTGCACTCACCATCCCAGCCCAGCCCCAAAACAGGCTGAGCTGGGGGATCTTATGGCCCCCGAAGAAGGGAAGGGGAGCCTGGGTGCATGCTGGAATGGGATAGGAAGAGAGAGGTAGTAGCCTGGGAGATAAGCCCCTGCAGTTTAGGGGGTTGAGGAATGTTTGTGCTCCCTTTCCGCGGCTTCTGCCGGCCGGTCAGGAACACACTCACCCCTCCGATGGATCTTCTGGTAGAGGATCAGGGCCTGTACTTTTTAATTTTGTATGACTGGAGCTTTCAGTACAAACCTAGGCTGTGTATTATTTTAACAAATTAAACTCGCCTACACATTCTAAATAGGGCAATTAAAGACATAGGCAATGTCAAAACGTTGAGAAAGATTTCTTCAATGTGGCCATGTTGGGAAGAGAAACAAAGAGGTGCACCTCCTCTCAAGTCCGTCTTTGGCATGCTGACGTGACTTTTAGATTTATGTCGAGGATAACGACACTTAAGTAAGCATTCGAGTCAAGAGTGGTCTTGCCCACCATTGGCCCAGAATTGTTTTGACTTCAGTCTCTTCTTCAAAGTGATGTGTAAGTTTGCAAACCTGTAAGACATCTATATCTGAGGGACAAGTCCTTCCCCTTGCTGGCCCTTAACTTCATCCTTGCCTGTTTCTCAGTCTGAGATTCGTGGAGAAATTCAAACTCCTCTGGCTCCTTTGTTTCTGGAAACCAAAGGATGTAAGAAGTGTCTCTCTTCCCTCTCTGTCTTGAGCCCACTCTTCCTTCTATAAACCATGGTGCTCAGAAGGATGCCAGGTTGGTACTGAAAGCCATTTGAACTGTTAATTGTAGCCTAATACTTTTCTTGCAAATGTCACAAGGGGCATGGCAAATTTGGAGACAGAGTATGCCAGTGAGGAATGATTTACCTCTTCCTGGTAGACTGGGTGCTCACCAGTTTGACGGCAGTTTTCTTTTTGAATAAGTGGTCCTAAACATGAGGGTATTGATAGTACCTTTCTAAATCCCCCACTTAAAGCTTAAGGGAACTAGTGATTTGTAATAGATTATTTTTTTGCTGTAAAGCAGTTGTGTGCTTAGATACAACCTCGCCTAATGCATCCACAGGACAGTAGTACTCTTGCACTGTCTGACACAGAGGATGGTGGAGGAGGAGATGCAAAGAGAAGCGAGACACTGGTGTGAGACATTTCCTCCTCTGTTGTAATCCCTTTTCCTGCTGTTGTATAATATTTCCCCGAAATAAAGAGCAGCACTTTAATTTCCAGGGTTTTTTTTCTTTTTTTGTCTCCCCAGACGCTCAGCTCTTGTTTTGCTCAAGCTGACTGTATTATATACACTATTTTATAGATTGTTCTTTCTTACTTTCACCATCTGAATCAACAAAGGCTGGGCTATTAAAATAATTAATTGGTTTTATTATGTGAATACAAATTTCTGGCATTAATCGTTGCTTATTCATAGCTTTTGTCTTTTTTTAAATCCCAGTTGCAAAACATTTCCATATTCAAATTCCAACTCAGACAAGTGTTGAGGTAAATTAGATAGTGCCATCCAGCCCACCTTTGTTCATAATTGGCCTTGGGCTGCCATTCCTGTGTTTCTGTGATTAGGCTGAAGGCCATTAATAACATTTTACATAAAATATAAAACTCCTCATGTTGTCCCAGCATAATTGGGTCTCAAGCTGTGCTGCTTTCTAAGTTCTAAATCTCACTTTGCAGATTTATTTCAGTTAGTTTCTTCTAAAATGGGGTTTCAGGGCATGGGAAGGAAAGATAGCATTGCTTCCCATGGTGGAAGAAGGTAGCATAGGGTAAGGTTTGTCATCGGAGGGGGATTGGCAATCCTCAAGTTCCCTATTTCCTCAGACGTCATTATTCCAATGCAGTTTTTATTTTACTTTTGCTTGGTGGGAATTCAATCCAAATCCTCGCACTTCAGGCAAGGGCTCTACCATGTAGCCTTGTCCCTAGCCTTTGGATTTTTGAGACAGATTTCCACTTTGTAGCTTAGACTGCACTTGAAACCTCAGTCTTCCAGTCTATGGAATGCTAGGATTGCAGGCATTCATCAACATAACTGAAAATCTACAGAGATATCTTTATAATTTGACTTTAAAAGTTGGACTGAAAAACTTCTGGATGAAAAATAAATAAGTGTTGCATCCATTTTCTGTTTTCAGTGCATCTATACCTGTGCTTGCATAATTCCTCAAAACATTAAAAATGGAACTAACATGTGATTAAATATCCTTTACACATTCAAAAGAAGTCAAATTGTTCTATTGGTGTGTTGCGTGTACTCTCATGGTCAATATACAGGTGTTTCCAATAGCCAAGTGTCAATCTGCATCTACTAATAAAATGGAGCATATATATGTACATGCATGTGCACAAATTGTATTCATCCTCAAAATTGAGAAAGGAGAATATATTTTTTTTAAAAAAACTTACAAAACCCATATTTTTATCATTGATTTTAAAAAGTGTGTTGCATTAACTGATAATAAAAGGTTGAATAAATCTTGTCCATCTTAGATCAATACAGCTACATAATTTTACATGTGGTGTGTGTGTGTGTGAGTGTGTGTGTGTGTGTGTGTGTATGTGTACTCATGCACATGTAGGGCCAAACCAAGATGGAGTTTCTTTGGTTGCTGTCTACTTTGGTTTTTGTGGTAAAGAGGGTCTTGACCTGGAATTCTCTAATTAGTAGCAAACCTCTCTTGGCCTCTACATTTTCAGTAGAAGGATTACAGGGGTTCCCCAATCTCAGTTTTTAACCAGGGTTCTGCGATATTGACCTCAGGCCTTTATACTTCAAGGCAATCACTGTGGTGACTGAGCTGTAACCTGAGACTCCTGTTAATTCTTTTTCGGTGCTGGAATTTATTTCATAGTATTCTGTTGAAGATTTCTGTTTCTTTTACAATAAGAAAAATAGTCTGTTATTTTTCTTTTTCCCAATGTCTTAATCTAATTTTAGTGTTAAAATAATGTTGGTTTTATATAAGTAGGCTATATTCCTTCTGTAACTATTCTGGAAAAGAAATTATGGGGCAATTGGAATTTTTTATAGCTGACAGAACTCATGAGAAAAAACATCTAGATCCATTGCTTTCTTTTCTAGAAGTTATCATTTATTCAGTCCCTTTGACAGAAGTGGGACTACTGAGTTCTTCATTTTATTTTGAGTAAGTTATGATATTATCTTCAAGTATATGGTTTATTTCATCCAAGTTATCCAATTTATGAGCATGAT
The DNA here is from genome assembly GCA_001685095.1 of Ellobius talpinus. Taxonomy (NCBI): domain Eukaryota; kingdom Metazoa; phylum Chordata; class Mammalia; order Rodentia; family Cricetidae; genus Ellobius; species Ellobius talpinus. The sequence continues at coordinate 24,168 of LOJH01037436.1, read as the reverse complement.
GTTGTTCACAGTGTTCCTTGGTTATCTGCACAACATCTATATATCAATAATGATGAACTCTGTTTTACTTCTGATATTGGCAATTTGGGTGTTGGTTTTTTCATAGTTATCAGCCTAGATGTTTATGAATTTTGTTGATATATTTCTGAAAACTGATGTTTTGTTTTGTTGTTTTCTTAGTTTATTTGGGGTTTGTGTTGGCTTTCATTAGATCTCAAGTTCTCTTCTGTCTCAAGGTTCTCATACTAATAGGATTCATATCTTCTTTTCTAATGTGTACATTTACCACTATAAATCCCCATCTATTCATTGCCTTTGATGCAGCCCATGTGTTTCAATAAATTGTATTTGCGTATTAATTCATTCAAAATAATATTTGATTTGTTTTTAGCATGTCTTCTTTGGCCATGTGCTGTGAGAAAATATTTTGTCTAATATGTAGATACTCAGGACAGTTTTTCTATGTATTTTTCTTATATTGATTTCTAGAATAAGCTTGTAATAACTGTTATGTTCCTAAATTTGTTAAGATATCCTTTCTGACCCAAAATGTGCTCTATCTTAGTGAATATTCCAAGTAAACTTTAGAAAACTGCTGTTTGGGACGTAAGATAGTAGATGGAAGCCAACTTAGACCAGGTCAATGTATACTAAGTGCGCTTCAGATCAATGCATTTTCATTGCCATTGGTGCTGGTTGACCTTTGGGTTCCCAAAAGAGCAGTACAGATATTTCCACCTGTAATTCTGGATATCTCTCTCTCTNCTCTCTCTCTCTCTCTCTCTCTCTCTCTCTCTCTCTCTCTCTCTCTCCATTATTTCTCCCAAGTTTGTCCCCCAAATTTGGAAGTGCACACACATTTAGACTGCTTTTTTCTTATTAAATTGACCTCTTTCAAATTATGCAGTGCCACCCATCCTTCCCACTGATCTTGCTTGTTATGAGCCCTACTCTATAAACATTTTGTTATCATACAAACATGTTGATCTGCATAAACAGGATCCATCATTCCTACTCTCTCTATTTTCAACACATTTACATGTGGGTCCATCCTGTAATTTTAGCACTTGGAGACTGAAGCAAGATGACTGCTTTTTAAAATCAAGCTGAGCTACAAACTGAGTTCAAATCCAGGTCATGTTAGAAAGTTTGATTTAAAAAAAGAGGGGGAGGAAGAAAGAGAGAGAGAAAAAGAGTATAGGAGAAGAAAGGAAAGAAAAGAAGAGGAGAGAAGAACAGAGGGGAAGAGAGGAGAGAAGAGAAAATGTAGTTTCCTGTTTCCTTCTAGTATAGTTCCATGCTTTTTTTTTTAAATTTTGGTGGTCTTTCCTTGAATTACTGTCTTCAGATCATTTGCATTCAGGTATTATTGATATAAGTATCTGCAAACTTTGCTCTTTTGTTTCTTCCTCCTTTTTTCCTGCCATTGCAATTTCAATTCAGTCATTTAAATGACTGCATTTTCTCTACTGCCCATCAGTTACATTTATCCTTTATTTACTGATTGTTTGTCCTGAGGTTTTAAGTCTAGATCTCAAATAATGTAATTCCATTTTCAAATGGCATTTTTAGTCACACGATTCTTATTCTCAAGATTTTTAGGTTTCTCCCAATTCATCTCTTCTGTTTTATTTATGGCTATTTTCTAATAATCTAACACAGTGGTTCTCAACCTTCCAAGCACTGTGACCCTTTAGTACAGTTCCTCTTGTTGTGGAACACCAACTGTAAAATTATTTTTGTTGCAATTGCATAACTAACTTTGCTATGGTTATGAATCATAATGTAGATATCAGATATGCAGGATATCTGATATATAACCCCTGTGAAAATGTCTTTGGACACCCAAAGGTCTGTTCATGACCAACAGGTTGATAACCACTGCTCTAACACACTTTTTACTATTATTTCTTTTAAGTTACATTTTAGAGAAATTAAGAATAACAAAATAAAATACATTTTTCTCTTTACTTTTTTATTTCCCTGATATTTTTTATTGTTCTGACTAGTCATGTTTCTGATTTATAATTCTTATGTTTCCTCCTTAAGGATTAATTTTAACATTACGAGGAAGGCAGGTTGTCTTAGTTCATTTTGTGCAGAAAGCCAGAAACTGGTTAAACTATATTAAATAAACGTTTAATGGTTCACAGTTCTAAGATTCTGAGTTTGGCTTTGGCCAGAACTTTCTTGCTGCATTGTCCCGTGGCAAAAGGAGTAATGACATTCATTCAGACATGTGGAACTATTGTAAACTAAATGCTTCTTAAAGGTCCACCCTTCCAATAATGTCACTGTAGAGTTTTGGAAGATCAGAACCTATAGTAAAAACCCACAGTAATGAGCTCCCCCCACTGTTCCTTACAGGAAGCATTCCTTCCTCCTCCGTGTCTCCAGGGTATTGCCATTAAACAGTGGATGTCATTTAGTTTGGGGTATTCTGTGAGCTTGGCTGACTTGTGCTTTGGTCTGCCTTATGTATTTGAGGAAGTTCTTGGCTGATTTTAGATTTCTTCCCTCAAGCTGTCTTTTCACATCTTCCTGACATTGCAGTTAGGAATGCTATAACGTTTGATATTACCCATTACTTCTTGGGTGCTCCATTTTAATTTTTTTCTCTCTCACATTGTATTTTTCTCCTTGACTTTCAGTATGGAAGGAATCTGATGGCTTGTCTTCAAGCTCCTGACGTCCCTTCTTCTTGTATCACCCACAGTAAGCCTAGAGAGATGCTTGTCAATTTTGTTGCCATGGTTTTTATTGATGGCATTTCTTTTTTATCCTTTCACTGAGGATGTTTTACAGCATCCGCCCTCCACTCACATTACTCATCTGTTTGCATGCATTACCCTATTCTCATTAGAAATTTGAATTAAAAATTATATGCTTTGTGATCATTTTACTCCAAGTTGCCCATCCTGTATCCTGTCTCAGGAAGTGAGCCTTCGGTGTGGAGGGGTATGGTAATTTGTTTCATAGTTGGACTATGTTCAGTGCTTGTTTACGTAAAGATGGCAGAGTCTTCTAAGTCCTCCAGAACTTTGGTTTGGCAATGTCCTTTGGACTTCTCTTACTCCTCTGTCTTAGACAGTCTGTCTTATAGGTTTTCATCGGTAAACCATTGTGACCGCAGAAGAGGTGGCAGGTTAGTAGCTGATTATAATTAGTGGGGCTGATCTTACAGTTAAACCTTTCTGTTGTCGGGTGCCTGACTCTTGGAGCAGTAATGACCTGGTCTTCTCAGAATATTCTCATTGTCTCTCTCCCATAGTCTTCCTCCGTCTTGACTCAACAGCATTCCTAAACTCTCTCTGCCGTTTGTTTCCCCTTCCTCACTTCCCTGAGATGAGTCCATTAGAAACTGTAGATGAATTGTGTCTTTCTACTCTTTGACTCACAGAGACCACAATATTTTCTTCTGGGTTCGATCCTTAGCACCACCAAAAACAAATAAACAAAACACTTTAGAAAGCAGAAGGGGAATGTGTTTATCAAGATCAGCCTGAGAAACAAATGAAACAGGAAGAGCAAGAATGAGGAAGGGAGAAAGAGATTTTAGGGCATACTTTCTTAAATTGCAGGTCTTTACCCCATGTGGGTTATATAACTGAGGGTGACGGATGGTCATAAAACATATGTCAACCATAAAAGATTTCTGAATACAAAATAATCAAAAACTAACTCAGAACCAACACTTCATGGTCCTAAAATGTTTTTCTCTCTGTTGCCTCGCAATGACAGTTTGTTGTTTTCATTTTAAGGTAAGCTCTAATTATGTAGATGAGGTTGGTCTTAAACTCAGCTTCCCTTTGGCTTAGCCTCCTGATTGCTCTTTTAAACTGACATTTCATTCTAATACCTGGGAAAACATTATGTGTCCCAGTGAGTATGGTGTTACATGCTTGTAATCCTAGCATTTATAGGCTGAAGAAAGAGAATCATGCATTCAAGGTCATCCCGGGCTACATAGTGAGTTCCAGTTATAGAAGACACTATCTCAAACAAACTGACAGTAGCAATAGCACACATGTACATTGAGTTCTCTATGTATCTGGGTATACTTTGACTCTTGGTGCTCTCTTTGGTCCTCTATCTTTGACACAGTCAAGTTCAGAAAGTCCTTTCTACTGTCTCCTGAGCCGGGTGTTTGTTGTTGGTATATTATATTCATACTTTAAAGGATATGACACCTGTAATATTTTTGAGATAACTACTATATTCCTTTTTAGATTGTGTGTGTATGTGTATGTGTATGTGTGTGTTGTTTGCTGCCTAGGGTGAAAAAGGCATATCTTAGAGCAGATATATCATGGCACCAAAAGAACCTGATTTGATTACCTATAGGATTCAAGCAGCGTTGGGTTAGGAATGCTTACTATGATGGGGAAGCCTAATCCAGAACCAGCTACCCCTTTCCTTTTGAACTAGCTGGAGTGATGAAGTGGCACAACTCTGTCATTTTCTATCAGCTAATATCACTGTAGCATTTGCATGCAGTACTGATGCATAGCTCATATCTTAGTTGGTTATCACAGTGAACTTTGGACAGAGGTACTTTATTAACTTCATGCTCCTGAGGACACCAAAGCCAGAGTCTGGAAGTCATTGGCTCTTGTTGCCCAGCTAGTCAACAGAGAGATGGATCTGAATTCTGACAGCACACTGCACAACATACACATTTTACTGCTGTTAGGAAGGGTATTTACAGGTATTAAACATTTGGTGCATTACTCAATGCTGATTCAGTTTCTGATTCTGTTTTTGTTTCTTTCAAGCAGAAGTCATTTTGGGAGGGTCATTTGCATCCTTTGCTTATTTGTTTGTTTTTATTATTATTAGTTTATTCATGACACACAGAAGCTTTTTCTTAAAAGTGTGTTTGTAGTATTTGATTGTGTATACATGTGCTCAAATGTGTTGGAGCACACATATGTATGTGGACATTTGGAGGTCAGAGGTTGATTTGAGATGTCTTCCTGGATTGTTCTCTCCCTTAGCTCAGGCTAATTGGGCTACTCTAGTTACCCAGTTTGTTCCAAGTGTCCTTTGTCTCTACTTTCTGAGCTCTGGGATTGCAGGTGAGCTGTCATACCTTCTAAGCGTTTCCATGATCTGATCTCTAGTCTTTATACTTATACAACAAGCACTTTACCCATTGAGCCACATTTCTGATCCCCAAACTTCTCTACCTTTATTCTCTATACTTTATTATCATTTGCTATTCACTTTTCTTAAAAAAAGTCTCTATTTGTAGTTGGTAAAAATCAAGTAATACTTGGATTTGTTTTCCAATGTGGAAATGTTTCAAAAGAGATGAAGGCCCAAGTTACTTCTTTTCGCTCCCTCCCTCTGCTGAGAAATTAAACCTGCTTTAGAAAGTCCTAGTTCAGTAACAGTCCATTTCTTTTTGGCTTTGTTGGAGAATAAAATGTTCTGTATATGTAATTTCCCCGAATGTCTGACCTTACCTTTTCAAATGCCAATTCTAGTAGATCTAAAAGATTGTGTTTCAAAGGACTTCTAAAATGACCATATCCTTCTCCAAGCAAACATTGCTTTTCTAAGAAGCATCCCACCTATTGTCTTTATTTGACTAGTAGGCAAATTAACTTTGTATGCATTTTAGCATTTTCATTTCCTTGTTAGCTATCATCATTTTTCTTTAGACTTCCTTCTGAGACACACCTGGATAGATCCTAATTATGCTAGGAATGATACAACTGTATTTTTTTTTCAAATTTGTTTTACTTTAATTATGTATGTATGCATGTGCAGATATATACAACTATATTTTTGTTTTTTTTCTTTTAAAATACATTTTTAATTGAAATAGAATACAATTGTATCAGTTTCCCCCTCCCAAGTGCCTTCCCCCAATCCTTCCCATCCTCCTTCTTCAAGTAAGTTGACGGCTTCTTTTTCTTTGATTATTATTGTTACATAGAGCTATATTTGGTAAAAGACATCAACATAAAACCTAAGTAAAAGGTTTCTACTAAAATGTACGGAATCCAGTGAGAATCATCACAATTATTGTTTTCTTGGTCCCAACAATTTTCAGTCTTTGTAAGATGATTTCCTGTCTTTGGAAGGCTGCTATGCTCTCTGTGGATAAGATGATTTTGAAATTGGGCTATAAATATACAACACTTCACACAGAAGAACTCAACCTTCTTTTATAATGTTTTATTCATCCTTTTAACATGGGAGGTGCTGTGGTTTAAAAAAAAGCAAATTAGTCTGTAGAACACTCTTCTTTTAAAGACGCTGCCAATCTTCTCCTCAGGGTCTGAGGTAAGGGAGGGAGGAATGCCTGGGTTTGGCACAGCTGCAGCAGCTCCTCACATGGTGGCAGTTCAGGGATGGCTTGCTCAGAGCACACATCACTTGGCTATCCAAATGAGAAAAAGAAACTAAGATGTTTTGGTTGGTGCATTGTTGAGCATGAGCTGTGTGAGTGAGGCAAAAATCACTCCCACATGAAGATGAATTAGTGATTATTTTGCCAAGAAGCATGTCAGGAGGTTGATCTTGACAAATTAGCCATTGAACTCTCGTACTATTCCACTTGGACATTGCCAGTGTGGTCTTTCTGGGTCTTATTCAGTTGAGGTGATGCTGGGGTTTTAGGAGTAGTTGGATCATGGAAGTATGTAGCCCCATGATTATCATTAAATAAACAAATAAACCTTGAAACTATGCCCTCTAACACTAAGATTTCTTGTTGTCATTCATGCCTGTAATATCAATTCTAGCTTTTTTCTTTGCACAACAACCCACATCAAATCCTTCTAGAGGTACTTTGAGAAGACAATCCAAGCATTAATATTAACTTAGAAAAACGGAACAGACCTCTCATGATCACAACACAAAACACTTTGGCCCTTTCCCATGTACTGGTGTTTAACTTTAACCTATTTGGGATGGACTGTATATTTGAATTGTTATTTATCTATCAAGAAATATTGGTTATATAGCTTCATTTTTCTGTAGTTCTAAGTCAAATACAAAATTTACCCCTGATTTTTCACCTATTTTTTAATATTATTTAATAACTTCATTTTGGAAATTATGTCTATAATCTCAGACTTTCTTATCATTTAACCAAAGACCTGTAAGTCATTGTCTAAGCCTTTTGGAAGGCCAGACAACTTAAAGATTAAGGCAAATAGTTTGGCTTTTCCTTGACCTAGGAAGTGAATACTACCACGGAGGAAACTAGCTTCTACTCTTACAAAAAGGAGCCCCCATCAATAGATCTCTACCAATTTGTTATGATAAAGAATTATCAAAACCAAATTCTCTCAAACCAAACATGTCTAGAGAATAATTCAAGGGGGAATAAAATGAGACCATATATAGTTAAATAAAAATGGAGTCTTATTCCTGAAGGGAAGGGAAGTGTTCACAGTTTATCTTTCTTAACAGAAAGACTTACTAAGGCCTGTATGCGATAGTACTACATAAAGAAGAACTTACAAATGCCAGGGTATGGCCAACAAAGGGCTAGACTTCTGTGTAGATGCAGAGAATCAGGCTGACACTCACTGGCCTCTGACTTTTCTGACCACAGGCTCCCAGTATTAACTTTCACTACATTTTTCTCAGATTCACCAAGACTTTAGCTCCTAACTGCCTTTCAGGTTTCTTTGTTTTGGTTGTTTGTTGTCTTTGGCTTATTGAGTCACATAATGTCCCAGGCTTAGCACTGGGAAGCAATTTACTCTTTCTACATGTCTCTGTTTTCCTTCCGTCTCTCTCTGTTTTCCTTCCATCTGTCTGTACGCTGCAGTCATCCCCATGTGCTGTAAGTTAATCTCCGTGGCTGGTAGGTGTGCTGATACTCTTTCCCAGCACACAGACTCGAAAACCAAAGTGAGCAGAAGTGACTGTAAGAAGTGGAGAAGTGAGGCCCCTGAAATTTTAAGGCTCAAGGCTTGTTGCCAAAGGCATACAAGGACCCTGACCTTGACCAAAGCTGTAAGCTATTAGCAACTGTTTCGGCCCAGCTTTCCTCAATGTTCTCTTCTGTTTGAATGTGATGGCCAACCCAAAAGTAATGGAGGGCATGTGGAAAGGACTGCCACCATTTAGAGGAGCCAGCCTCTCTCAGTCTGTCTTCTCAGAGGCAAATCTGTAGAAGTGGGGCGCCAGGGAAATACCCGGAAAAGATGTAAATCTCATTCAGTGTGCAAGCAATGAAGCATAATGGCCCCATATATCCTGTAGCTACTATGCTCAGGCATTTGCCTATCTCCATTGCCTACATCTGTATGTGATTTTCACATGAATCTTGCAAGGTGTTTATTATCTTTACCATCAGATGTGGGAAGTGCCTCAAGTTTAAGTAACAAGATATGTGTCTCGAAAGTTTTTGGTCTTTCTATGGCCGCATGAGCTTTAGAGTTTTAACTAGAATGTGTAGATACTCTGACACTCTGTGGCAAAGTTTTGGCTTTGAACAGGAAGTTCAAAGTCACACACACACACACACACACACACACACACACACACACACCTTTGTACAGAAAGATTGTTCTATGCAACTGGGAAGATGTTAAAAATTTGGTGCAAGAATGTGTTGAAAGAGGATCAGACAAATGTTACTCTTTTGTAATCATCAACAACAAATTCCAACAAATATAAAGGGCTTTCATGTGCTGTTTTCATTTTGCTCTGCTTTCTCGGAACAGTGGAGGCTCTCCATTTGGGAACGCTAATGGCTGCCCATGGCTACTTCTTTCCCATCTCAGATCACGTCCTCACACTCAAGGATGACGGCACCTTCTACCGCTTTCAAGTAAGTGGAAACATACATTCTTTCACAAGCCAGACTGCCCGACCTTCATTCCTGTGTGTTTTCAGACCTTTTGGAAGCTATTATGCAGTTGTCTTAGAATACTTAGAAAGTAATTAGTGCTCATGGGTAAGCATCAGAAGCAATCATAAGACACCGGTGGGAAAAGTGTGGAAACTGAACTGTGTAATGACTGAAATTATGTTTTAACATAAGAAAAACTAGGAAAATTCATGAGGTGATGAGGTGACTTAGCGGAATCAAAAAAAAAACAGGGAAGACTTCAATTGTAAGTTGCATTTAGCAAGCAGGAAGTTGAAAGATTTAACTCAACTTATATTCCAACCTGTGCCCCATAGCCAACTTCAGTCCAAGCCAACTCTCTTAGTACATGAGACGTATTGCCGATTGGCAAGTCAATTGTCTATATGTATCTAACTCTTCTTGTTTTTGAAGGAAAGTCTTTACTGTTGCAGGATTACATCTTTATACAGTTCCAATTTTTAGAGATGTTTTTCAGACTGAAACTACAAGTAAAATTTAAGACTAACAAACTCATAAATTCTGAGAGAGCAATGGTTCTATGCTTACAAAAATAAAAAAATTATCAATCTTTATAATCGCTATAATAAATAAAATCTTCAGTGTACAAAACAAAACAACAATAGCAACTAAAAACAAAACAACAACAAAGAAAACCTTACTCTGAAAGGAAATGCTGACTATGGCCACTCTCTTGATAATTATCTAATTTAAAATATTTTCATGAAAGGAATGAGTTCAGACATGGCCCTTGGTTGCTAATAATGGTTTAATTGGCCACAATTTAAAACCTTGTTCTCTGTTCTTGACCTTCCCAGAAAGAAATTAGATGGCAAAGTTTGGATGTCTTATCACGCTTGTAAGTCCTGAGTGAAGGTTACAAAGCATCACTGCACATCTAGAGGAGGAAAAGAATTTTCGAGAGTTTTAGAACAAAGGGAGGAAGTGGGAGCAAGTGGCTCATTCATTACATAGCTATAAGACTTAGGAGAGGTTATCAAGTTCAATGTGCTGTTAGATATATCTCATGCAAATCTATTAAATTATATTATTACTATCAATTATTAAATGTTGCATATTTTAATAATCCATATACTTTTGCAGTGACATCTAAATGTGGCAGATTAGCAATCTGTTTATCATTGAATCCTTTAAAAGTGAAGGGAACCAAGAACAGTCAGAGTGAGCTGGATTTCTACTCGCATAGCCTAGCAAAGTGCTGCTTTGTTTGTTCTGTTGGAACAGCTGTAATAGAAGAAAACACATGAGGGTTCATCGTGATCTGGTTTTGTTTTTTCCCATTTTCATGCTGGTTCCAAGCAGCAGAAGCTTCCTGAATTGACCTGAAATTCACCTCCTTGAAAGGAGTTTCGAAACAGGGTTAAATTCTCAGTGCCTCTGTTGAACCATGTAGATTCCAAACATCATTAAGAACCTAAAGAAGGTATAGGACATGCATTTGAGATAAACAGAACCTCAATTTAATTTAATTTAATTGATGTGACACAATAGATGTGTCAAATACTCTTAGGACATTTTAGAAATGTGATTTTTTTTAAGATTTACTGTAAACTTTAAATTGTCTGGTCACTCTCCCTTTGCTAACTGGAACTGAGACCTCTCAAGATTCCCTCAGGCAGATCTCACATGCCACTCATGGAGTTAATACATGGACTGTACTGCTAAAGTCTACTGAGTAATGGCTAGGGCAATTAGAGGGAGTTCTGTAGAAGGAAAGGTGGCTAGCACTAAAAAAGCGACACTCGGGAACTAAAATTTCCTAAAGTCTAGAAAAAAAATCACAGAAATATGTAATAAATAACAAACTATAAAGGTTTGCTATTCTCTTATAGTGTTTGTTATTATAAGTCAAACATTGTTTCCTGAGAAAAAAATCTTCCATTATTAGTGAAAAATGTTGGTTTTATGGCATTTCTGTATAACATCCCAATATAAAATTCAATTTTTATAGTCATAAGATTTTTTACTAAGAATATGGTAAAAGAATAAAGCGAAAATTTAAGAGTAAAGATGAGAACAAAAGGTATCTAATTGACCATATACCTAGAATAGATACAGTCTAAAACTAGTTAATCAGTATTCTTATACAAGGATAATGCAAACACACACACACACACACACACACACGCACACACACACATCCCAAAAATGAAGCAGCACCAAGCAATCATTGCTCCCTCTGAGAGGCTTCTCAAATAGGAGCTCTGCATGAAATGGTCTCCAGCTACTTCATTCCCTCATGGCTTTACTGGAATCCTGGTCCAATTTAATTTCTAAGAAATCAGATCTTCAAACTTCTGTCTCCCACAGAGTTAAGTGTGATTGGAGAGGTTAAGCATGTTCTGTACACATCTTCCCACCCCACTTACTCTAGCGATTCAGTCTTTTTTTCTTCCAGATTCCTACTGTGATTTTGTTCATATGGGCACATTACTATTAGCCTCCTTTATTAAACTGAAGTAATTTCAAAGAAGTAGAGGCTAGGTTGAAATCCTCTGGTGGTCAGAGCACTCAGAAAAGGGCCGTCTCCTAATGACTCCATCATTTCTCCAGAGCATCCTTTTCTAGGACGTTGAGAATCACTCTTTAGAAAGTGAAATTCAGATAGTCGGAAAATGCCCAAAATATGTTCATTGCACATAGCGATCAATAAAAATACTTCATCCATATAATCAACCCATTATGTACCTCTACAGCCACTGTGCCTCTGAGTTCACGTGCCATCCCAGTTTCAATGAATGACATTGCTTATGCAGATCTGTGGTCACCATGAGTCTTTGTGCCAGGTTCAGTTGTCAGGGCTAGAAAAATCCTGAAAAAAATTGCCACATTAATTATCTTAAGGGTTTTATTCCAGATCAAATTTNTATTGTTAATCACATCAAAGATACTATTAGTTAAAAAACATGATCTCTGGTTTGTACCATTTAAAAGTTTACAGCAATAAATGAATGTTTTTATAAGTAAAAGTCAAAGTTTACTGTCATCTTGTTGAATAATGTTGAAAGTTGCATTACAAAATTGACAGATCCCAGCAAATCATTCACAAATTTCAGGAATGATTCTAAACTTTGAGGATCTATGAAAATCAATAAAGAGATATGATGTACAAAAAAGTCACTGTATTTAGGCATGCTTCCTTTCAAATCTTGCTGAACATAATATTCTACTTTCAGCCCTCTCTGTGGCTGAAACTGAACCTTTTGCTTGGATAATGCAGTCATATCCTTTAACCTTATGTCCGTTGGTGCGAGATGATGGAAAATGAGAATCATTTTAAAGCCGTGCTGTTGTTTGGCAAAGCTGAAGGCTGAGAAATTGGTCAGTGCATGCAGATGAGAACTTTATAAAAATCTCTCTGCTAACTTTCTCTGGGTTTAAAATGTTTGTTATCCGGAACATAGTCTAGATAAGCACAGAAGATAAGCACAGACTGTATACCAGAAAAGCCTACTGAATATTTATGTGTATAACCAAGACTCCTCTTTTGTTCTCCAACAGACACCCTATTTTTGGCCATCAAATTGTTGGGAGCCAGAAAATACAGACTATGGTCAGTGCAATGGTCTTTGTTTTGTCCTTAACCATTTATGTGTCAGTTTACCAAGGAAATGAATTCTGTTTCTTTTATTAATGAAAGAGGAAACCACCATTCTAGGTATGGATCAGTAATGATAACACCCAATTTATGTATGACTTCATTTGGCAAGTCACCAGACTTGATGGCAGATCTTCCATAGTAGAATGTGCTCTGTTAAAGAAAAGCTCCTAATTATATTGCAGTGCTGAAACAAGCCTCAAATGGTTAGGGTTGGTCTTTCATAGCATCCCATGCAGCTAGGAAAAGTGATAAATGGATCCAGAGAGCCCTAGTCCCAGTTCTTCTTCAGCTCAGCTATGAAGTTTAAAACAAAGGCAAGCACAAAGCCCTCTGGCTCCTCTCACCTCTATTTTACGGAGGCATCCTATGATTCTAGATCAGAAGGTTATGTTAAATACAGAAAGGCCACTGGCAAGTCAAAGAAAATACACCGATGTACAATAGCAAATTTAACCCTAATAAATCAAATTCAGTGACCTTAAGATAACCCGAGCTCAATCATGAAGATGGCAAAGAAGCTCTCTAAGGAAAAGTTTTTATCCCTAGAAAATGTTCATCTTCAAGCATTTTTGCATAGGTGACGCTTTTATGAAGCAAGATTGGACAAATCTGAAGCACCACAACTACAGATGTACATTGAAAACCACTCTTGTGCCTTGTTATAGAAGATGTTGGCAGTTCATAGGGTGTCTGACTTGCCTGCAGCATTGAGTAGCTCATAGCCTAGAAATAAAAGTAGTGTCCTACACAAAGAGTTCTTATAAATGTGTCATGAAAATGCCATTGGTATGTGCAAAATGATATGGGAGTTTAAAATAATTAAATATTTTCCTTATTTGTTGGTGCTGGGTGCTATGCCAGAATGATTTCATAGAAGAGCTCCTAACATCTGAGACAGATTTTAAAGTCAAAAGAAGGAATTTATGTGGTTTCTTAGTTACTGTGGTATGGCTGTGAAGACACACCATGACCAAGGCAACTTATGCAGGAAGGCATTTCTTTGGGGGCTTACAGAGAGTTAGTTTATGGTCATCATGGTGAGGAGCATGGCATCTGGCAAGAGCATGGTACTAGAGTGGTACCCTAATCCACAGGCAATAGGAAGAGAGAGAGCAGGATTGGTCCTGGTGTGGGCTTTTGAAACTTCAAAGCCTATCCCCAGTGGCACATCTTGTCCAACAAGGCCATACTTCCTAATCTTTCCCAAAGAGTTCTGCTAACTGGGGAACAAGCATTCAAACATGATCCTATGGGGACCATTCTCATTCAAACCAGTACATGGGGTGATGAGACATGAAATTGTTTAAGGAAATAGCTTAGTTAGGGTTTCTATTGCTGCAATGATCAAAAGCAACTTAGGGAGCACAGGGTTTATTTCACTTATACGTCCAGATCTCGGTTTATCACTGATGAACATCATAGCAGAAACTCATACAACACTGGAGGGCCTAGAGGCAGGAGGCCCTAGAGGAGTCCTGCTCACGGGTTTGATCTCGATGACTTGTGAAGTCTGCTTTCTTTTGTATATTACCCAACACCACCATTCCAGGGGCTGTAGCACCCACTATGGACTGGGCCCTCCTATGTCATTCACTGTTCCAAACTCACTAAACATAAACTAGTGATTTTTGTTTGTCATTATTGTTGCCTATCATATATACAAGGCCTCTATTCTCTGTTATAAAGAGAATTCTTTTTTTAAAATGCATCTATTTATTTTACATCATGGCTGCAGCCACTTCCCTACCAGTCCCTCTTTCCCATTTTCCCTCTCTTATCCCTCAGTCCTCTCCTCTTCCATCTCTATTCAGGAAAGGGCAGGTCTCCTATGAGTAGCAATAAAACTTGATATATTAAGTTGCAGTAAGATTAAGCACCTCCCCATGTATTAAGGCTAGGCAAAGTGATCTAGTATGAGAAGTAGGATCCCCAAATCCAGTAAAAGAGTCAGAGACACCCATTGTTCCTGCTGTTAGGAGTCCCACTGAAGACCAAGCCAAACAATAGTAACATGTGCAGAGTGCCTAGGTCAGTCTTATGCAGGCTCTTTGGTTGTCTGTTCATTTTCTCCAAGTCTCTATGAACCCAGGCTAGTTGATTGTGCTAGCCTTCCCATGGTGTTCTTGACCCCTCTGGCTCCTACACTCCTTTCTCCTCCTCCTTCGTAGGCTTCCCAAACTCCACCTAATGTTTGGCTGTGGGTCTTGGCATCTGCCTCCATCGGCTGCTGGATGACATCTTAAAGAGAATTCTTATTCTTGGTGGCCCCCTTTCCAATCTCTGTCTTCTTCACTTGAAGGTTAGAGGGATCACAATTGCAGTACATGTCTGATGACTTGATAGTAGGCTTGTTCCCCTGGTATGCCTGAGAAAAAGCCATGATCTCTGCAATCACAGAACAGGCTTCATAGCAGGCATCCGTCATGTCTAATGTCCTTCAGCTTTGTACTGACTTTTACTGGCACCCACATCAGAGAAGATCATCTCCTGAACTGTTTCCCACAGCCCCAGCCAGCCTATTTGTAAACTAAGTGGAATCATATTGTTAAATTATCCCATTTGTTTTTTCTGATGAATCATATTCTGGTTTATTTTGTAGCTGGCTTAATTACTAAACATCCACATAAGGATGTTTGGTTATCCATGGCTTGAAGCAGAACTTCTCAGACTGCCAGCCCCCAAATCATGACATGGAGACTTAATATTAGTTAAGAATGCTCAGCCTTATCTTATGCTTGTCCCATTAGTTCTTATAACTTAGTTGACCCTGTTTCTCTTCATATACATTTTGCCTTGGGGCTTTTTATCTTTCTTTCATTCTGTATGTCCTATTTTCCTGTTTCCTCCTTGTCTGACTGACTGGCTACTGCCTGGTTGCCTGGCCCCAGGCATCTCTTTCTCTTTCTCTCTCTTTCTCTCCTCTTCTCCCCTGAGCCTTAGATTCTTCCCCCTACTTATTCTCTTTGCCCTCCGGCCCCACCTATCTTTCTACTGCCTACCTATTGACTGTTCAGCTTTTTATAGATCAATCAGGTGCAAAGCAACACATTTTTGCATTGTTAAACAAATGTAACACATCCTTATGTAGTTAAAGCAACATTCCACAACAATGGCTTATATTCTTAAGTACAAATAAATTGCACTACCAATTTGAGTTTTTCCAGTCTTTCAGTTTCTACTGTTATTTATTTAAAATACACTCTTAAAACCCCCTCTTTAAAAGGGTATGGATGATATGACATGCTTGGGCTTTAAGGTCTAAAGCAGAGTGACTACTTAGGCTGTATTTTATAAGACAACTTTGTGGCATAGATGCACAAGAAGTGGTTGTATTATTTTTTATAACGTTTTTGTTTGAGATATGTTCTCTCTAAATATCCTAAACTGACCTCAGACTACAATTTTCCCTAATGTAGCCCTGAATGCTGAGATTCAAAACAGGCTCTGCTATGTGAAACTGAACAGAAAGTTTTAAAAAGTTTCCCTCATTTTCTTGGCATCTTGACCTTCTTCCCATCACCAAACTTGAGCTTATTCTATGATGTGTAGAACACAAACTTCTGTAGATCAGCCCATGTGCAAAAGGCATGTTTTCATAGCTATCTTGGCACTATAGTGATTGTTTTTAACAGCTAAAATAAGCCAATATGGATCACATCTAGAAGAATTCCATTCTTAGAAAATCAAGGTGGGTGAAAATTTGCATACTGTGTGTGGAAATACAAAAGGTAATCCCAATCCAAACCCATTCCAGTGTGGAGAATGTATTTATATGGGTACATTTGCATCATTCAGAGTGAGACCTGGGCTGGAAGCCAACACACAAGGAAGCACAAGACAACTTTGGTGAGAAGCAGACAGATTCATTGTTGGCAAACAGAAGCAGATACCAAAGACTGGGGCTTTGTCTGGTAGCTCTGATTGTATGCATTGCACATAAAGAGTCTAGGATATGAATTTCAATGGTCAAATATCCAATGTCCAGAGAGGTTTTTTTGCTTATTTGTTTTTATTTTATTTAGGCAAGATCTTCATATTCCAACTTCAGATTCCCTAAAGAGTCTATTGTGTTTAGGTTAGCCTCAAATTGGAAATCCATCTGCCACTGCCTCCTGATTTGTAGGATTTTACACATATGCCACCATGTCCAGCTAAATAGGATTTTAAGCCTATGAAATACAACTTCCCCATAAGGACAGGAGTCCTAGTAGACTCACTTTATTTAGCCCATCCACAGTCTAGCATTGTCTTGAAGTTTTTGATATATTATTCATTGTGAACCTTTAACAATATTTTTCTTGTTTTAAATACTATATTCAAATATTGTTGATCTTGATTACTGAGAACTTTGTTTCTATGAAGCTGATGATGTATTTGGTTCTTGGGCCATCTTTGATGATATACATGATCATGTGGATGAGTATGGCAACCCAATGTCTGAACTGAAAAATCTAGGACTATATAGCTAAAAGGAAAACAATGAAGATTTGGTGTGGAAAGGCCATGATGTAGAGAGGAGGGAACTTTCTCGTTTGCTTCTGAAGTCAACACGTGACACTTGCAGAAAGAAACATTGAATTATCCCGTATGGTCCTTCTATCAACAAAAACTGTTCCAAAGCTTACATTGCCATTACCTGAGAGGACAACGACTTGTGTGTCAGTAATATTCAGTGAAGTTCTGCCATTTCTCTTGGATACTGTGTAGGTTTTCAGGCCTGCACAGACAGATTATGCTTGGTAGCATTAAGCAACTATGTAAGACTTAAGTTCTACTTGCCAAAACCATGCTAAAGACATAAGGGAGAGCTAAACATTTTTCTTAGAGAGTAGTAAGGAGCCAACCCAATCAAAGCATTCTTCTTGGCACAGCGAGGCAACAATGCTGACTTAATTACTGCTTTGCATTAAGCAATAAGTCTCCCTTAAGGAACGGGTGTAAAACTGATCAGCGACCATTGGTAGAAAGCATACTGTGTTCAAACATTTGTGTTTGAGAGAGGAATGACTGGAAAGTTATGGACTAATATAAAAGAACTTCAAATCAGCAGATAAACAAAATTGAATTGGTATAAACCTTCATAACTGTGGAACAAATCTTGAATAGGTGATAACAATGTGTGATATACACTAATATATTAATAATTCTATTATATATAGTATTGAGATGCTGAGAGTGCAAGATGTTGGGGAAAGGGAAAGAATTCTGTTTTTTTAATTGGAAATTATTTCTTCTCGATTCATCATATTGGAGTGCTTTCAAATAGTTCTATCCAATTACCAAAAGTTACAGTGTATTCAATGTGACATTAACTGATATTTATCATATAATAATTCTCATTTTAAAAGTGCCTTGACAGGGCATCCACCATTCTGCTTTACCCTCCTCAGTAGTATCTCTCAATCCACAGCCATTTGCTTTTAATATCCATCAATGTTCTCTGTGTTTAAAAAACCAGGTGTTAGTAGTTTTCATAAATATATTCTATTGAGCAGATTTTTAAAAATTAATAGACTTCAGTCACTACTAATCCAATGGATTTTAAAAGGATAATAGTGGGGTGTTATCCTTTTAAGTATAAAGATACAGATGGATTCAAAGTAAGGTAATGGATAAATATATTTCATGTTATAGTTATTGAAATAAATCTTCAGTAGATACCTTAGTCACTGCTATATTGTTGTGAAGAGACACCATTACCAAGACACTTTTATAAAAGAGAAATTTAACTGGTGATTTCTTACTGTTTCAGAGGTTTATTACGTCATCGTCATGGTGGGTAGCATGGCAGCACTCATGGTGCTGGGGCAGAAGCCGAGTGTTACATCCTAATCTAGCAGGACAAGAGAGGGAGAAAGAGAGAACTGGGCATAGCATGAGCTTTGGAAGGGATTTTTCTTCCATCCTCATCATAGAATATGATAGAATTATTGAGGGTAAAGTTAGAAAGATAGCATAGCCTTCCTAAGACTTCTTCCTGACCTCAAAGAAGACTTGAGTCTCATATTTGTCTGCAAGGGGCCTCTGGCTCTTGGAGTTGCAGCTTGCAGCTTGCATATTCCTGACTTCTAGATAACATCCCCCAAGCTGCTATTTTAAGTCATAATTCCCTAGACGGTCTTATCTGTCTCTCCAAAAACAGGGCTGATGGTTGGTCTTCTGACACGGACCCTTGAGTAAGACAAAAGCTGGTTCACCCTTGTCCACCACTTTTCACTCTGAGGGTAAATGGGAGTGATGACTTGGAGTTCTCCTCTTGCCATACACTATGTTTGTAAAATTTTCTAGAGAAAATGACAAAGTATGATGAAGTGTTTTGTGCTTTTTTTTGGCCTTGTTTCTACTTTTCATTTCATCATGTGGTTGCTTCCTAATGTTTGAGATCACAGCAAGTTGGTCATGTCTTTCCTCCATATTTTCCTTTCTGACTGAGGTTAGAAATTTTCTGGAATTCAACCATGACCATCAAGGAGACTGCATTGCTTAAAACAATGTGCAGAAGTGCATCTTCTGGGTAAAACACAAACAAAACAATTTTTAAGGAATAAATGTTAAAGATGAAAAAGAAAGCTTTATTTACTGTCCAAAGTGGTTAACCAATTTTCAGCTCCTAAAGTTGAGGGAACACACTTAAGACACAAGAGTAATGAGAGCAGGTGGCATCTTATTAAAGGGGACTATTGTCTGAGCCTTTCCTGGGACAAGGAAGAGATCTTCCTAGGTCTTCCTTTTGTTCCTTCTATGGTCTGCTGTTTCCAAGCATGTGGTTGGTAAATGTCTGGAGCTTAGCAGAAGGACCCTATTTTACAGTTCTAGAACATTCCTCAGTGAGCAATGGGTCCATAGACCATGCTATCCCAAATACTAAGATGGCAAATAAGAAAGACATACTATGCAGACAGAGGAGCCACGACTTCTGATCTCATGCCGTCACCATCAAATATCATGACTCAAATGCAGAGTTAGTGTTTACAATAAAAGTGGTTTTCAAATAACCTAGACAACTTAAAAATCTTTGATTTTGAAAAATGTAGTAGGGTAATCTTCTAATTTGTAGAGAAAGTAGACTTCTATATATATCTTCATATAAAATAAAATCTTTAATTGTTGCATTAATTTTGCTTGTTATAAGAGGTAATATTAGCATTATAATTCATTTTATAAAATAAATATTCATCATGAGCAAATCAACTATGCTTAAGTATGAAAAATATAACAAGTTACCACCTTAAAAAGAAAATAAAGCTTAATTTAATTTTATTTTTTTAAAGATTTATTATTTATTGATTAAATAATTTATACAGCATCTGCCTGCATGTATTCCTGCAGGCCAGAAGAGGGCACCAGA
>LOJH01037435.1:0-15270 GCA_001685095.1 Ellobius talpinus | reverse complement strand
CCCAAGGAACAAGATGGGGCCATCTCCTTGGATACCTGGGATCCCCTCTAGAAACAACCATTGGGTATGGTCTTAATCATTCTTTGAGTTTTTTTAAAGTAATTGATTAATTAATTAATTAATTAATATTTTCCATCCAGATCAGTTTCCCCTTCCTCCCTCCTTTCTTCCTAACCCTTCCCCCAGCCTCCTGTCTTCCCTGACTCCATTGTTCTTTGGTTCTTATATTTAACCTATTATACAAAACCTGGTAACAGTGATTCTCCAACTGCTCATCCTTCTTAGTCATGATAACTTTAATTTTGAGTGTCTGCACAATAACCAGTCAGTTATTAAGGGAAAATCTTATGTAAATCTTCTCAGTTAATGTGCAAGTATGAACCTATAACTCATGTGAACTTCATTAGGAGAAGGAAATGAAAAGGAAGGCAGCAAAAGGCAAGATGATTCACTTAAAAAAATACTGCCATGTGAGAAAAAATTGCATTCTCAGTCAGGTTTTGTGCTCCTGCTGGGTCACCAGGGACAAGTCTGTCAATCATTCTTTTAGTAAGATCTTCCATCTCTATAACCAGTATAATCACTTCTACTTTTCCTTCCCCTCACTGGCTCTGTAAATTTCAAACAAAGTAATTATGCTAATGTATTAAGTTTTTCACTTGTTCGTTCATTTATTACCAAATTCTTTTGCAAGTACATTCATAAAACCACAAGAACTCAAAGCAGAGCAGATAAAGTTGCCATAAGGAAAGGACCTGAGTTATAAATCTAATGGTTTATTGTTTTTCTAGTTTTGATTCTGTCATGGGTGATTTGTCCTTTGTGTTAGATAACAAAAACTGTATCTGCTAATACAGTGTAATTCTTTCTTTTTTTGAGATTATAGTATAATTACATCACTTACTACTTCCATTTTTCCATTCAAATACATCTGCATACCCCTCCTGGCTCTATTTCAAAGTTATGACCTAATTTTGTTCTTTAATTATTGTTACATGCAAATATGCATATTTATATACATATATTATCACTAAATACATTCAGACAACCAGCTCTGTCTGTATAATCTCACTTGTATGTTTTCAGCTCTGACCATTTGGTCCTGGCTGTCTACTTTGTGTGCCCTTCCATGTGGAAGACTTATTTCTCCTGCTCTCAGCACTTCTTAGTTGCCTTTAGTTCTCTGTTTTGGGTTAAGGCCTCATGGGCTTTCTCCCATCCACTTAGGCTTGTCCATTTTTGTTGCCCTTGATCAGCCCATGTTTAGGCAGTCATACTGTTGAGACTGTTTGGGGGTTAGCTTCTGAAATTCCTAAGAGACACGGTCTCACAGAAAACCCCGATACTCTGGCTCTGACAATAGATCCACCCCACTTTGGGGATTTTCTGTGAGCCTTAGTTGTGGGAATTATTTTGCAGATGTATCCCCTGCGAATGGGCTGCAGAACTTTGCATTTTAATTGGGCTTTCTATTCTGTATTGGTTTACAGTTGTTGCAAAGAGAAGTGCCCTTGCTGAGGGGTGAAGATTACACTTACCTCTCAAAAGAAGAATCCGTCTCAACACAAGAATAAATATATAGAATGCATTTAGATATTATGCTGGTTTCATAGAATGGTACTGTAGGTTCTTCTCCGAATCCACAGATTCACAGTCCTAGGTAGTAGGCTAGCTTTCCAGTACCAGGCATGATTTCCCTCCAGTTTAGTGGGTCTTAAGTTCAGTTATAGAGATGTTGATTACCAATAGGGTATGTGTGCCATTACTGCCCCCTTAGGGTTATCATGTTATGGTGGACATTGCTGTGGTTCATAGGTGTTATTGCTAGGTGTGATGCGAAGTATAACAGCCTTTCTTTAGAATGCCAAGTATAACTTTATAGAATTTTATTAAGAAATACAGACTTTGTGTTTGTTTAATTTATGTGTGTGATGTTTTATTGATGTGCAAATTTATAATGAAGTTTATAATAATAAAAATTTTAAAATGACAATTTTAAATGACAAATCTATGTGTGAAATCACTCCTTAAATTCAATAATAGGGATACATACATTGTTCCCATTCATTTAAGAAGAAAGATCAGTTTTTAGTCACCTATTTGAACTGGAAGCCCGAGGGCCTTGTTAACTACCCCACTCTCACCTTTGTCTTCTAATTATGTCAAATAAGAAATTGCTGTTGAATTTTTCCTCCTGAGAATTTAAATACCGTATCTGTCCCTGGGACAGAGAAACTAATTTTTCTACAATGGAATGACATTGGGTGTATCAAACCTGCTCAGAGCAGGCCTCATGCTTAAGCGTAATCAACAAAAACAGACTTCATGTTGGTCTTTGTTTGTGTTTTGTTTTAGTGTTGTGTTGTTGTTGTTTAAGAGTTACAATGTAGGCAGAAGTCCCTTTCCTGTCTATCAGTTCCCAAATAACTGGTGCAGAGGCTTAATATATATTATAAATGCTTGGCTAATAACTCAGGCTTATTACTAACTAGCTCTTACATTTTAAGTTAGCCCATATTTCTTATTTATGCTTTTCCACATGGCAGTGCCTTTATTAGCATGGAAGGTTCATCTGCTGCTTCCTCTGTGTCTGGTTTGTGACTCCCGACTCTACCCTTCTTCTTCCCATAATTCCCTCTGGGTATAGTTGTCCCACCTTTACTTCCTGCCTTGTTACTGGCCAGTCAGCTTTTTATTGAACCAATCTGAGTTACAAATATTCACAGTGGGCCACATTAGGAAGAACCTGAAGATGGAACTGAGGGGTGGGGAGGAGGATCTGGGGGAGTTTAAGTAATGGAAAAAGCATGACCCAATTACATTTTATAAAATTTTCAAGTTATTCTATCTTAACTTTATAATTATTTTTCTTTACAAACGAATCATGATAGCAGGGAAAAGCTGCTTTCTGGTTGATTTTGTCTTTCTCCATAAAGTGCAATCCTTTTAATAGGGAATTAAATATTTTTCATGATCTATTTTTTCTATACGTATAAAACACCTGTTATTTCTCTATGAATTTTCATTGTCCTATTCCACAGACAGCCTGCAAACATTTTGGAGGGTCGTGCTTATAAGCATGCATTCTAAGAAGCCTCTATTGTATTGTAGGTGTTCAATAAATCTGGGTGACATTTTGATTGTTATTGCTGTTTCCCTCACTGTTCCCGCGGCTAAATAACTGAATTTCCGTGATTTCTAGACCCTACTGTCACACTTTATCTCAATGGGTGGCCAAGATTCAAAATTATACAAAACAACGTGACTAAATAGTCTCACTTTAAGTGACCTGAATTTTAAGCAAATAATCCATGTGTTGTTATCACACCAACATGGTAGCGTATACTTGGTCTATTCTCTATATCTCATATTGCAGAGAACCTAGAGAAACAGGAGAGTACATTGAATTGAAGGTGCACTAAAATGTCAAGGCGTTCTTAAAACTACTGTAAGTCTTTATTTTGTACTTTTTTCCATGAGATATATGTTAGCTATAAGTGTGATACACAGGATTTGTCCACCTAATTTGTTCACCTAATTATCACAGTTGGTTTTATATATCTACTTGTCAGCTCTGTCTCTTCATGCTGATGGTTTTACGTTTACTGCTACTCTTCAAATTTATGTAAAAATATGCATTGCTAATCTAAACAAGAACCTGATGAGTCAGGACGTACAATAACTTTATTGATTCTTTTAAGCTGCTGCTGTGTGATGTATTTTACAAATTAATAGCACTCACCACCACATGCTAAGCCAGCTGCCCTCCACCAATAAAGATCAATTTAAGAAAATTGAACAAACTGATTAAATTGCAGAAACACACAAGGACAATGTTGCTAAACTATTATATTGTTGGCACGGAGAGAGATGCTGCTGTTTTCTTTGTTCACAACTGTGGCTCTGTGAAATCACTGCTCAAACATTCATAGAGCTAATGGCTGAATAAATATATTGTTATATCTTTTCCTTTTTATTTGTTTTCTATTTTTTTAGAGTCCTTACATGTTTTTACGATAATTTCCTGGTAGTTCATCTTACTTTTTAAAATCTTGTTTCATAAGACTGCTCTCCAGCTTATCGTAACCTTTCACTTACATTGTGAATTTTGTTCCCCGCAGAATTCATTGCATTTTCTGAGGGTATTTGCTAACAGTTGCTTTTCATGCAATGAGTTCTCTGCGATGAACAAGATAACACATCTTTTTTTTGCAATTTTGATTATTTGTGAATAATAAATTTTACTCTTGCTCAATGACTCACTGGGAGATTTAGAGGATGGGGATTGATAATTGACTGTAAGAAGAGATTCAATGATAGCTAATTATATTTACAAATTGATGTCAGTGCTTTGAAGACAATATTTGCATTTCTATACTTTCCTTGTCTATCAATAACATAAATATACAAACACAAAATTTCTTACTCTTCTAAGCTCCCAATGATACTATTAACTTCATTTGTAAGTTGTATTAAAGACTAGAGCTACAGTTGGAAACTATGTGAATATGCGGCTATTTATGCAAAACTTTGATGTCAGCATTAAGGAGAAAGACCATTGGTTATAGATTCTCAGAGATCTTGACTTCATAATGTCAACTAATACATTATCTGAGTCAATAAACCAGGCATCTTAAGAAGATGATAATAAAAACAATGTGAAGATATGAGTAAAAATTAAGGAAAATATTTCATTTGTACTTATGGTCCTGAGCAAAGTTTTTTAAAATACATATTTCAATGTAATGTTCACTATGGCCTCTTACATTTACTGTTATATGTATTTTAATGATAAAAAAAAATAGAGATCTGTTCTGTGAGTTGCCAAGATTTGCAAAGGGAAGTGGCAGAATCAAGATAAGATCCAAAGGATGTGTTTTGAGCACCATGTCTTTGGGTAGCACTGTAAACTCTGATGGTCACTGCCATGCCTACATATTTACAATTGCTGCATGAGAAAAATTCAGCCTGATTTCTCTATCTTCCCAAAGTTACTTTTTAGGTTAAGACACTTGAATAAAAAAAATCTACTATCTTTTCTGAAATTTTACCACTGGCAGGTGATATTTATGAAAAATACACTCATTATGAAGAATTCAAATGAATTCAGAGGTCATACATTTCTTGTTTCTGCCTAAAGTACATGAACTCTTAGTAAATGGAAACCCCCAATCCCATTGAAAATGACCTATTTTGACATTTCTAGCTAATTCCCACATGAGTACTGTGGGAATACTCATGTTTGAGTGTGTTGAGGCATAAAAGTGTTTGCCCTGACTTTGACTATGCTTTACATGTTTAAACATAGGCCATTGTTCTTTACAGCATTCAAAACTCTAATGGGAGGACCCACCTGATTGTTTAAGGTGACCCTGAAATTGATCAAAGTCCAATAAGTCATTAAAAATTGAGCAATGACTAGTGGCAGCAAGAGCAAACATAATTTATACTCAAGATACCTGAATTATGAATGTAATGGTATTGACTCAGTGTAATTCCCTTAGTCCCTGGAAAGACTGTTAAAGGATATAATTTAGAAGAAGAGTAAGCCCATGAAAAAAATGCCAGCAAAGGGGTTTTATGACTTTCAGAGACATTCTGGAGAGCATTAAAGTGCTTTGATTATTTTTACTTTAGTAATATAGATACTTTAAAATCAACCATGTCACTCAGTAGGAGAAGAACTTCTAAAAATGTCTGACCTGGCACGGGACTTTCTTGCTGTGCGCTCAGCTCTAGAAGCAAAGATAAACACAATGATGGAGGAGAAAGGAGACAAGAATTTGATTTCATTATCTACAAAAAGTACATTACACTGGATAAGTTATTTAGCTTTCGTTCGCACTATTATCACTTTTGACAAAGAACATCAGATCTTCCAAAGCCTGTTTAGCTATAAAATGCTGAAATTCTCTTTAAGTCTAGTAGAAGTGTTGGAAAGTCATGCTTCTTTTGTCAGAAAAATATACATTTTAATGGACTCTTGAAAGGCCCAGTTTATTGAAGTGCACTAATAAAGTATTGATTAAAAATATCTTATAATCCAAAGGGAATTTTAGTGTTTCTCATAACTAGTTTTCTGTCTGTTTTTCAGTGAGGAGATGATAATCAAGACAGATGGCACAAATACAGACAACCACAACCAATCAAAATGCAGTTATAGAACCCAGTTCCAAAGCATCTACCAAACAACTCCCACAACTAGGGATCAGCAAACATTGCAAAGGAGAGGTGTAAGATTCTAGGAGTCAGAGAATCAGGGAGTTTGCTGGGAGATTGTGTCTCCTAAAAATGTCCGAAGCTACACCCATAAAATCTTAACAACATGACTGTCTAAACAGCATATGTACAAGGGCAAAAACAATATGCATGATAAAGTGGATGGGAAATCCTACAAGGGGCAAATCCTACACAAGGAACTAGAGGTCACCATGGAATGCTAAGAGTAGGAGCAATAATCCTCCCCAAGGAGAGCACACTAATGGGCTACCCCATACCAAACGGTAGAGCTGAAAACAAGCATACAGATGATATTATACAGACTGAGCTAGTTGTATCTATATATTTAGGAATACATATGGATATATTACTGCTTTCAATAAAGGTTGTGATTTGATACTTTATTTTGTATTAAAAATACATTCTTCTTTTATTCATTAACTGTATGCCTTTCACAACTATTAATGAGAAAAGGCAGCCATGAATTTGAAGGAGAGCCAGGAGGGATACACAGCAGGGTTTGGAGGGGAGGGAGAAATGATCTAATTATATTATAATTTAAAAGTAAAAGAGATGACAAAATTCAAGGAGTTAAAAATCCAAACAGTGACTTGAACTTTGAGAGGCGAGAGACAGATTAAGGCATTTATAAATAAGTCTAAAGACATCTACAAAAGGAAGGGTCACTATAGAGCATCATTATTTGCCACTTGCCAAGCATTTGGCATATATAACTATAGATATGTCATTAATATGGGACAAGTATATGTAAAATTTTAAATATAACCAACAGAACACACTAATAAGACTCTACTCATGAGAACTCCTGTCATAATGTTGACTGGTGGTTCCCAATCAAAGAAATATGTGAAAAATTCACTTAACATTGTGACAATTGTCCAGATCATGATAATACAATCAATCCGGGAATCGGATACTTGCCAGAGTAATGATCTACTATGCACGAAATCTTGCATTTGCCTGGATGATATCCTGTATAGCTTCAGAGTCTATGTGAGAATATCTCTACATTTATCTCTATAAAAATTTTTCAAAGCTGAAAAATAATCGGTATCATAATTTTGTTAAAAGTACTGCGGTGGTTTGAAATAAAATGCACCCCCAAAGAGAGTGACACTATTAGGTGGTGTGGCCTTGCTGCAGAAAGTGTGTCATTGTGGGGTTGGGCTTTGAAGTCTCTTTGGATCAAGCTTCCCTCAGTGTGACATTAGCTGATTTCCTGTTGCCTGCAAGATTCAGGACTCTTAGCTATTTCCCCAGCACTACATCTGCCTGTAAGGCACCATGCTCTCCACCATGATGATAATGGCAGAACATCAGGAACCATAAGTGAGTGACCCCAATTAAATGTTTTACTTTATAAGAGTTGTTGTGGTCATGGTGTCTCCTTACAGCGATAAAAAACATAACTAGACAAAAGTTGGTACCAGGAAATGGGTATTATTGTGTTAGACTTGACTATGTTTTTTTTCTTTTTCTTTTTCTTTTTTTTAAGAGTAACATGGACTGTGGTTCTTTGAGTTAGAACAGAAATGAAATACTTTAAACACTGCTTAATGGGCCATACTAGTAGAAACAGAGAACACAGAGGTGCTAAGAGTTATTTGAACTGCTGGGGGGCTCACTCAGGGGGTTTTATTATGGAGGAGAAGAATTTTAGTATGTTGCCTAGAGTTCAGTCTTGTGATATTTTGGTGAAGAAAATGGCTGCCTTTTGCCCTTCTCTGAAGAGTCTGCCTGAGGCTAAATTGAAGAATTTTGAATTAATTCAATTGCCAGAGGAAATCTTAAAACTACCTACTGTAAACTCTGTTGTGTATTTTTAGTGGTAGCTCTAATGAATATTTATAATAAAAAGGTGCAAGCTGCATAGGGTAAATTACAAAATGCAAATTTTGAGGAGAAAAAGAGCACCAGGAAGTGGAACAGAGCAAAATCCTGTGATCAAAGAGATAAACAGATTGAAAAATGGAATAAAGGGAGCGGGGACTTCATGGCAAGACCCCATCCAGCTAAATTTCCAACTTGTGAAAGGTACTAAACAAGAGCATGGAGCTGAGTTTGGTGGTGCATACCTTTAATCCCAGCACTCAGAAGGCAGAAGATGGAAATTCTCTTAGTCTGAGGCCAGCTTGGTCTACAGAGCAAGTGTCAGGACAGTCAAGCTTAGGCAGTGAAGGACAAAAAGCTGGTGAAGATGTAACTGAATGATGGAGTCATGTTTCAACCCCAGTAAGCCGTAGAACTTGGCAGCTTCAGTTATGTCGTTCTGGCTTTAGAGGTAAGGATAGAAAAGGAACAGCCTATGACATTTTCCCCTAAGGAAAACTGCGGATGCCAGGCATGCATTAGGGGCATCCCTGAATGGAGGCCTAGTAGAGAGGCCGTTGCATGAAGCTGTGGAGTTGAAGCCTGGATTGCTTTGTAGAACCCATGATGTTAGAGATGCCATAGTTGTAGGATACCTGTCTAGGAAAGATGCTAACAGGGAGTGGAACCATCCTAAGAGAAAGAAATGTGTTACAGACAACAAAGCAGAACATAGTTGAAGATCTGAAAAGCATTTTGACATCAGACATGGAGATGCAGAGTTTGGAGTTTGCCCAGCTTGTTTTCAGTCTTGCTTTTGTCCAGTACCTTCTTGCTATGTTCCCTTCCCTGAGTTTTATAATTGTAATGTATATCCTGTTCCATTATATGTGGAAGTATTGTATCTCCTTTTTGGTTTTGATTATTACAGGGAGATTACAGTTAAGAGACTGCCATGCATCTCAGAAGATACTTTGGATTTCGATTTTTAAACATGTTTGTGACTGCTATTGATTCTGGAAACATTTGAAGTTGGACCAAATAATTTTTTGCATTATGATATATATATATGTAAGTGTTTGGGGACCAGGAAGTGGAATGTGGTAGTTTGAAAGAAAGTGGCCCCCAAAGAGAACGGCACTATTAGGAAGTGTGGTCTTGTTGGAGGAAGTGTGTCATTGTGAGGGTAGGCTCTGAAGTCTCTTTTGAATAAAGTTCCCTCAGTGTGAATTCAATAGACTTCCTGCTGCCTGCAAGATATGGGACTCTCAGCTATTTCTCCAACCCAACCTCTGTCGACACACAACCATGCTCCCCACTATGATGATAATGAACTGAACCTCTGGAACGGTAGGTTAAGTGACCCCAGTTAAATGTTTTATGAGTTGTTGTGGTCATGGTGTTTCTTCATAGCAATTGAAACCCTAAGACAAGCGTTTAGCAGTCACTTTTAAATATCATATTTATCCACTCTTACTCTGGCATTCACTAATGTTTAGAGTAGTGATTATTTTCATATAGTGCTAAAGTATTGATGATGACTTAATGTAGTACTACTCACAATTGGGTATAATATATATATATATATATATATATCAGGTAAATTTGATCAAAATTTAACAGATTCTTTCATTTAATATGTCTGGGACTTTTAGCTTCAGGAGAATTTTATTACATCCATTCTTACTGTTTATTTATTTATTTTCTTATTTATAATAAATGAGTCTTATCTCAAGTTTTATTTTTAATTTTCAGTGTTTTCTGTTACTATTTTCACAGTTTTAATGTTTTTTAAACACAACCTTAAATTTGACCTTCATATTCTGATTCAATTACCTTGGTAATTTATAGCTTTTAGTAAATATTTATTTTTGATGCTTTATTTTGAATTAAAAATACATCCAGATATCTCTTATCCATATCCCATTTTGTTGACAGGGATTTCTGTCCCACCAGGTCCCACAATCATTCAGTCCCAACGAAATACATAGAGGTCTATATTAATTATAAACAGACTGGCCTATTAGCTCAGGCTTCTTATTAACTCCTATAACTTATATTAGCCTTTAATTCTTGTCTGTGTTAGCCACATATTTGGTACATATTTGGTACTTTTTTGGGTGAGGCAGTCACATCTTGCTTCCTGTATGTCTGGATGACGACTGCAGACTGACTCTTCCCTCTTCCCAGAATTCTCCCGTTCTCATTTCTCCATCTCTACTTCCTGCCTGGTCACCCCACCTATACTTCCTGCCTGGCTACTGGCCAATCAGCATTTTATTAAACAAGTACAAGAAACAAACCTTTACATGATAAAACCATTGTCCCACAGCACCATTTAATGTTTAAGTTATTTTTTTTCTTTGAGGCCAGTAAATATATATAATTATGATATAATATATATACATATATATTATATCATAATTATATCATAGATATAATTAGTGCATCATGAACTATAATGTCTATTTCCTGAAAACTACAAGAGAGATGCTTGGCCAGATGCATAGATACCAAGTAGTAGGGTAGGAGTTTGGGAGAAGGGAGCAGAGGAGGCAAATTAACAAAAACAAGGCAAATATGAGGGTCCTATGGTAAAGTCCATTACTTTGTATATTAATATAAAAGCACTAATACAATTTTATTATATCCTATCATTTCATTTTTTAATTCTCTCATGTAAGAGAAGATGCAAAAATAAGATTTTCCTGAATATTTCCAAGCCGATGTTTCAATAAGCTTAATAGAATGTTTTTCAGTTTTGAAATCAAATCATTTTATTAGTTTTTTGAGAATATCAGACAATAAATTTTCATTATAATCATACTCTTCCTGCTTTCCACCCAGATCTATCCCGACTTCCCAACCTACCCCAAAGTGCCCTCTTTTCTTTTTTAACCTATTAAATACAATGTGTAATGTCCATATACTTTTCAGGTATGGTTTTCACTGGAGCATGGTCAACACACCAGCTACTGCATTCTTAATAAAAATTTAATCTCCCTATACTGGCAGGTACCAATGGCTAGCAGTTCCTTAGTTAGTGGTGAGTCTTCATCTCTACTTCACTCTGTCTATAATTTTGTTTATATGGGCTTGCACAGGCCTTCACTATGCTGTCTCAATTGCTTTAATTCATATATTCAACTGACTTGCTACGTTGAGAAAATTCTGTTTCTTTATAGTCAGCCACCACTCCTGGTTCTTACAATCTTTCCAACACATCTTCCAAGAAAATCCCTGAGACTTACAAGGATGGGTTATGATATAAATGTGTCATTTAAACTGAGAATGCTGCAATGTCTTCCTCTTTGCACCCTGAATAGCTGTCTAAAATGTAATGATGATGATGATGATATTTCAACCTTTGCAGTTAGAACTTGATCATTGTTGAGAAAGTTGCTTAGTTTACCTGATAAATATACAAGGAACTCTGTGAGAGACATCAAGCAGATTCAAAGAACTTCAAATCCAACTTGCCTATGTGGAATTAATTGACAGTATTGCTGTTGATATTCAATACAATTTGTAGCCTTTGTCAAACTCTGTAACAGCAATAGACTTATACATGAAGAAGGAGCAGAAGGCAAATGAATTAGAAAGTAAACAAGGGAAAGTGGCAAGGAAAAAATGATTGATGAAAAAATTAAATCAGATTTTAGGTCAATATTTTGTAAGAATACCATGTGTAAAATTTTGGCACATAGTGTGTTTTTGGTGTCTCTGTTCATGTTTTTTCACATGTGGTACAAGAGGCTGAATATGTGTGTGTGTGTGTGCACGCGTGCATGCACGTGTGTGTGGTTTTTTGTGTATGTGTGTGGACCAGATATGGATGTCATGTGTCTTCCATGGTCACTCTCTATTTTGTGAGACATGTCTCTCCCTCTTCTTGGTGTTTATTAATTTGGCTAGACCAGCTGTTCTGTGAGCTCCTTCCAGCACTGGAACTGTAGATCCCGTGATTTCCTGTTTCTTCCATGGGTTTTGGTTTCAAACTCAGGTCTCCATGCTTTGTGATAAGCATTTTATTGAATAAAACCACCTTTACAACTGCAGGCTCTTACTTCTTTGAAGCACTTTTTAGTTTCCTTGAGTAGCCCCCAAAAAATCATCTTTTTCTGTGATTTCCAAGTAGTATTTTACAGTAATTTAGAACATCTTATTTGAAACACGTCTGTCTTAACAGCTGTATTATCTTGGTCAAGAAACTCATTTTTTTCTTGTCTCAGACTTTTCATCGACTTTGATATCATTAAACACTGTCACGGTGGCACATGTGTATTCTACTCCTCTAGAACAGAATGATCTGAGTTGAAGATGAGCCTAGGCAATAAAGCAAATTCCTATCTCAAACCGAAAAAGCAAAGAAACAACTGTAAAGAGCCTTTCCATACAAGACCTATGAAAAGGGTCAGGAAGATGACTGGATCTTCATTCTGCAGAGCTCATACTTCCACTGGGAAGTATTCAGGTCTTAAAGTATTAGCAAAAACTATTAAAAACTATTCCCCTTGGTGGGACGCACTCTGAGCATTGTTTCTAATTTGTCGGGTATAAGCAATACAACACTGAACAGTCCACTTACCCTAAGACTTAGTCTCCTTGTCTCCAAACATCGCCTAAATGATGCCATCCGCTCTATAGATTACTTTTCAACAAGTCAATGGGGTGTGAGCAGTGCTGACTCCACGAAACTTGTAAAAACAATGTGAATAATAGACACATCAAGGGTGAGAATAAGAGAAGAAAATAAAACGGATTGTTATTGCTGTTTTATAGTTTTAGTAGTAACATTATATATTAGGTCTAACTTTTTTTCATCATTTTTTAGCTGAGATGCACTGAAGTGTAGCAACAGTATTAGATGTCAAAGGAATAGTAGATTATAGCAGAAATGAAGTTCCTCAAGTCCTCCTTATCACTTGAGTAGTACTTTCATTTTGCTCAGATTTATTAAAATGGCGCGTGATGTGGTATTGTGAACTGAAAAAAGAATATTTTGCAAAGCCCTTGAGTAAAAAAGAAGAAAGAAGACTATTGTCTTGGGCCACATCCTTATGTATTATGAAATAAAATTCGTCTTTGGTAGAAATTTTTTAACAGGTTATACTGAAATTTTTCCTTTTATATTCTAAATATTAATCTAAAGTTGGTATGTCTACCTTCATTTACCATGATTCCATATTATAACAATAGATACATAGTCTCAGAGAGGTTCAGTATTTGGCCCTTACTCAGATAACTATGAGCTAGGGCAGATCCACTGGCCTCCGTATTCAGAAGGCTCACCCACTCAGATGCTGATGCAAGTGTGAAAAAACATACAGTTTTCTCCCAATCTGTGTCTCCTTAAAAATCACTTGCCAGGTACTGTTTCTTTTTCTCCCCCTACCCACCAAAAGATCATTCTGAGGGATAATTGTTTAAAACTCTTTTGTCATTTAACATTTCAAATATACTAACAGATGGCTTCTCCCAACTCCAGGCAGATGATGGTTCAGAAATAAATGGTGTTGCGAGATTTCTTGAGAACACTTGGGGACAGCAAAGACAGCTGTCACTGAATATCTTAATTACAGCATTTACAAAGCTCTAATTAATGTAATGGTACTTTTATGATTATATTAATGTTATGACCATTGGGGCGTTTGTTGCTGAACTCATTTGGCAGGATAATTTGGAAGTCATTGTGGATTTTAAGGCTAACAACTGTTATGTAAGCTTGAAAAATTCTGGCCTTATCCTAGAAAATTAAAAAATAAAAATTATCTCATGCCTAATAATTTAGCTGAAAATGTATCTTTAGAAGTTCATGTTAACCAAACAGAGGAACTGAAGGGTAAAGAAACTTACATTACACAATGAACTAACAGGTATAACAGAACAAACTGTAGAAAGATAAGTGGCCTGACAGCACAGGTGCTCATGCTGATGGTCCCAGAATTTGAATGTGTGACCCTGAGAAAGTCATTGTGGGTTTTTTTTGAGCTTTATTTGATTTTAATTAAATGAAAATAATAGAAATATTTTTCATTTTAGCAATGTCTTTCATGACAGGAATTAGGTTACAATTAAATAATTCTCGGGCTTTTTGTTTGTTTGTTTCTTTGAACCAGATCTCATAAAGTGCAAGCTGACGTGGAACTTATTTAGTAACCAGTAGGGCTGTTGAAGTTCTTGTGCTTTTGGCTCCAGGACTCAAGTGATGGGACCACAGGCTTGTTCCACCATGGCTAGTTTTATGCAACCTTAGGGACAGACCCTATGGCTTCATGAATGACTGGCAAGCTTTGTACAGCCTCATTCTCAGCCTACACGCTCTCTTTTGTGTGTGGTTTTCTTCTTATGTGCATAATTATCAGTTCTAAAATATCTGAATTACCCAGTGGAAGCTAGCTAAAAAGAAAATGGAGGTTTCAAATTCCAGTGCTTCACTTTCACCCAAATTAATTACTTGTAACTGTCCTTTCAACGTTTATTATTGTTTTTCTGTAATTTGAAGAAGCTACTGGGAATTTGGAAATGATTCTGAATTTGTTGGTGAAGTTTGGACTGTGACTCTGAAATGTGGTTTTGTGATCATAGTGAGCCTTATCCTCTCAGTAAGAAACAGTGTTTGGCTATTACTGTCAAGTGTAATACACAGCATTTCCGTGAAAACATAAGAAACCATGGGCTAAAGCTCCTGGGCCTGCATCATTTTAATACCCCCATCTTCCTTCTTTTAGTACAGACATGATTTGTAGATCTCATATTGAGATCAGCAGACTTCACTAATTTAAACATCGATGAATAGTAAAAGTATAAGAAGGTGATTTTCAATAACTGATTGTGTGCTTGTATTTCATAATATCTATTCTAACGCTTATCCATTAAGTTGTATGGGGAAAGAGAAAGGTCTAAATTATTTATTAAATATCCAAAGTCATCTAAATTCATCAAATATTCTATCGTAAATTGTATTTAAACTTAATTATTTTGTTTACTTTGTCTTTACTGTACAAAGCAATGTGAGTTGAGTAATAAAATGTTTCATCTGGATGTAACATCAGTTTCAAAACAATTTCTATCCCTTATTTTTATTAATTGAATACATTCATTATTAAACTTGATATGTGCTCTTATGTTCACTTTGACTCTTATTTTTCTATAATATTTCCCTCCTTGCTGGATTTGCAGAACCATTATGGCCTGGATTATTCCTTCTTTCTTCTTCTT